>MNCI01006820.1:433738-489743 GCA_015680685.1 Gnetum montanum | reverse complement strand
CAACAATATTCTTTCCCTTATTACTATCCCTCCGATTCAAACGTTCCTATGAACCATCACATAGCCTTTTTCTCTCCCTTCTCACTTGAGGTCTTTATTGATAAATTCCACACCATCATAATTTTCATGCCTTTAGAACTAGTTGAATTACCCTAGAACCTTTTAACACTCATCTAGATGTCCTTAGTTTACATCATTAATTTTAGTAAAAAAATTCGGTACATTCTATAAAGTGCCCTAACATCGATAGGTCGTGATATCGCGTCCCAAAAATATATATATATACGCGACCCCCTTGTGCTAATCAACATCATTTGCAACTGTTCACACCAGGGAGGTTTTTCAAATTTCTCTCTATGACTCGTGATTGTGCATCCCTTTCTTTCATATCCATAACTCGCTCGTTGGTACTCCTATTTTCATTCCTTTTGAACCTACTGATCCTGGAGTGTTTAGCTTAGTCGTCGGGGAGGGGCACATGTCGAATAGCGCATAAATTTTTTGAAATTCATCATCGCCCAAAGGAAATTATTAAGGGTAATTAGTTATAAAATTAAGGATAAATGTGCCAAAAACAATTTCATCTCCTTAGTTATACTGGGAAATTAGATTTGGAAACCACCTAAGCAAAGAGGATTCAATATTATAATCTTTCAAGGACATTTTCTCCTAATAGGTAATGTCACATGGAGATAAAGAAAATTCGTTAAGGCAAGTAGTAAGGTATAACCTAACTTTGGTAACAACCTTACTCACGATTGGCCCTGTGTGATTGCAGATGGCCTCGAAACACGAACAATAGGAAGGTCCTGCTCAAGGTGTGATCAAGCGACCTAGGAGAGGCGAAGGACAAGTTCCTACCGAGAAACATGTAGAACAGGAGGAACAATCATTTAGTATTCACCAAGAAGACCCTGCCACTGTACAATCAAGGTAGGTGGAAGGAGCTGCTGCAGTGTCTAAATAGGGATGACATTTGACGTTGCCCCAGGATTGTGTTCAGGCCATCCATGAAAGGCCCATATTAACTGTAGTGATCGTGGATTTAAACTTTGGACCTTTTGCAGAATTTGCTCAGGAGGCTGTTAGGGATCACCCCAAAGGATCCCCATTGTGCCCTATCCTCTCTGAAAGTGGTGCCTCGTATTTAGGGGAAACATACCAATTTTGGCACAACAAAGAAGAAGGCACCACGGTTAACATTTGTGGGGTGACTGTTGATTTCTCTATTCAAGCCATTTCAAAAGTATTAAAACTTCTGAATACAGGGCCAAAGGTTTCTTAGGACCAGCTGGACACTTTTAGAATTGAGCAACTTAATAAACTGTTGACATAGAATAAAAGGGTGGCGAAAGAAAAAGAGAAGGCTGATTGGGATGCCTCTATGGCACAAGCGTAATCTTATGCACATGCCAAGGCACTCAAGGCCTTACAAGATGAGAAACTCCAGGCCATACTTTGACGCCATCAAATCCCAAGACCTGGAGCACAACACAAGGGAAAGGCATCCATGGAGGAGCCACCGCCACCAGGAACTACATGAGTTCCACCAAATTTTGTAGCTATAGGATTTTCTTTTGCGTTCTTCGTGTTGTGTCTCAATTTTGTTTTGATTCCACTCTACGGCATGAATCCATTCTCGTCAGTCACTAATCCCGTACCTATCCACTATGTAATCAATGGAGCTTGTTCTCACTTTAACTCAAGGATGAGTTTTCATTTAGTCATGGGGGTATGATGAGTCATGAATTGTTGGCTGTGATATCACACCCATGATATCGCGTATGTGATATCACGTATGTGATATCATAGCCTAGATGCGATATCGCATACACGATATCGTAGCTTGTTTCCTCATCTATAAATAAGAGGTAGGTAGATTTGGTAGGGAGTTTTTTAAGCTTAAGTTTGGTAGTATTTTAGTACTAAGGTAGGGACTTTTTGTCAGTTTTTCCTCTTGAACCTTTTCTCCCGGTGCATGCCCGCAGTGTGATGATTGTAATTGTATGGCATCCTTATTCGACTGTGACATACTTGGACACACACATGATCAGTAGTAAAGATCAAGATTACTTCATCATTACAGCATCCAGTTAGCTGAATAATTTAATTGTTATTATTAATTACTACTTTCTTAGTTAATATCTCTCTATCCTTATCTCCTAGTAACATGGAATGAGTACGACTTAATCACGAGCATTTAAGTGTGACTACTTGGTAACTGATAAGTGGTGAGGTACCCCTACACTCAGCCATATGAATACGAGCGTTTCACGCATGATCCGGTCAAACTCCAAGGACTAAGTGCTTACGCGCCTTAATGGAACACTCAGGGTTAATCAATCGTTGTCTTTCCAAACTTACTTATATTGTTATGGTTGTATCGTTAAGTAAGCTTGAGGTATATGATTTTTATAACTTTTGTCTTTTTATGTTTTCTGCTAATAAAGAGAGGGAGAGAGAACTAAGTGGCTAACTTATATTAACTATTCATTAACTAGTTTCTAAATGTTCCTAACACTAGTATTCATTCCCACTTTCCGTACACATCCTGAACTAGTGCAACGCTACTGGGATTACGAAACGCTAATTGTTACTGGGTTACCAAGCTCTACATGCATNTTTACTCTATGACTCCTACTGCGGGCACACAGAAATAATTCTAACTCTAGAATGACTAAACTGCAAGAATTTGGCTAAGGGTCTAAGTCTAACTGCCTTGGAACAAAGGGTGCCACCTCTTATTTATAGAAGATGAGGTAGGACGCGATATCATGGCTCATCATACCCCCATGACTGAATGAAAACTTGTCCTTGAGTTCCTTACAAAATATTGGGAAGGTATGAGATTATTAACTTGAATGACAACTAATGGTGAATGGGGTGACATGTGAATGGATCGACATTACAATACATGGCAACATTAGTGTTCATGAACACAAGAGTGAACACTATACACAGTTAACATCCAGCCTGATTTGGTAGCTGAGAGATGAGAGAGAAAAGAAAAAGATGTGTTGCTACTGTCACCAAGATTGCGCCTTCCATTGTCCATCCATAACCGTGCCATCAATCTTGTTCCTTGTACAACCATTCTAGAACTAGTCCATCTTGATTGTTTCCTCTAGGTTTAGTCTATTGCTATATGATTGTCATTTGCACACACAACACAATCACGTATGAGCAAGGATAAGTAAATTACAATATAGTTAATACCTTGCCTCGGTGTAAGATCCATTGGCTAAGTTGTGATATGGCCAATAAAGATTCTAGAGATATAACACTGGTGACTACCCAAGGTGTAGGGGTTAGGAAAAATTGAAAAAAGTTGGACCAGGGCCCCCATGACTAAGAGCGATCCTCCAGTAGCGATAGAATGGAAAAAGATAAGGAATAAGAAAGATGGAGAAAAAGAAACAATGACAACATTGATAAAATGGATGTCAGAGATGGGAATGAACAAAACAAATGTTGATTGTGGAAATGTTTAAGGGAAAGAAGTTAATTGATGCACCAAATAGGAATGCTAGTGGGTCCTCCCCAAAGCAGGCTTATGCCCTTTATGCCCTGAAAAACCCACATTCAAAGAGTCCGTAGGCTCTGGAAATGCCATTTGGATGCAAGAGTTAAAGACCTAACCCTAAGAATTTACCAAAGAGAAAACAATGCATCAACCAAAATATATACTACTAATACAACCAGCAATGAGGTGGGAAATGGAGAAAGAATGATGGGAAGAAGAGAATGGAATGAAGTCCCAAGAACAAGGTGGTGTACAGCCCCTTATGTATGTATGGTTAATGTGACTAAGTAGATCTCATTCCAAATCCAGCCTCAAACAATCCACATCTAGTGACTTCGCATTAATACACTTAGCCAATCCATCCACTTGAAGTAACAAGAATGCTTCTGCCAAAGAGTCACCACCATTCCAAGGAAATGAGAAAGGGAAAAGTAGGAAGCGAGAAAGGACCTTAGTTAGAGGGAACATGTTTGTTTAGTTCCATAACCAGTGCTTGTAGCCCAGATGATTATTTTGTCTAAGGGGTGTGCTTTGAATTCTCACTATTTTTTTTGTTTGCATGAGAACCACACCATGCAAAGACTTATTTTTATTGGCTCAGCTTTTTGATAATGGAGCAATGTCAGAATGGTAAGGAAAACTCAAGAAGAAAACATCCAAGCACCCAAGAGAATAGGCAACACAAATGCATCAAATCCCCTTGAAGTCGCACCATTTCTAGCTCTTGAGTCCTTGCTTTGAGAAATGCCCAATCACCAATTCGTTAATAGTTTTATTATTAAGAAAAGGGACTCTACAGTTCCAAGCCAAGAGAGATGATATAAATTTGTGGATGGATGGATGACGTGGACTCATTGTCTGTTATATCAAAGAACCATACCTTGATATCGAAATTATAACTCAAGGGTAAAAACCAAACATTAGCAATCAATAAAATATAGTTCATACCACCATCAGGAGAACTTATTAGGTGACGAATCTAACAAAACAAAAATAACAAACAAAGACAAAAATAAGAACAAGGACAAGAACAAAAACAAACAAACAAAACAAACAATTACACAAAGAAATGAAAAAGTATAAATGATGTTGCAAAACAAAAACAAGAAAAATTAAAGAAATTTGTAAAAAAAAATGTGTAAAACAAAAACTTAAAAAGGAACCGATGACCTTAAATGGTTAGCATAGGTGGCCGTCTCCCCCATGACTAAGTTGGGAGGAGGAGATTCGAAATAGTGAGCAAGGTCATCCCTTCTCAGAGATATTATGTACACTGACTGTTCTAAATTCATGGAAGGGTTTGGTCTATTGCACATTGACTAACACTCTCTTATCAGGGCTCTTATTTGAACTTTTCAGGAATTTTCAACTTCCTCCAGTTGATTTTTTTAGGGTTAAGGCTTGGAAGTTAGCAGTGAACTTGATCTATTGCATCTTCCTTTCAATGTAAGCACAAGTTATTCCCTCAGTTAGTTCCATGCATGTTAGTCAGTTTCTCTCTTGATCAGCTATCAGCCATTGGGTGTTTTCTTGTCATGTGGCTACTACATATAGGCACTTTTGTATATTAATGTCTTGTGCACATCGGTTGCATGTAGGCAATGCTAAACTTTGCACAACCCATGATCTCTGCACGCAATTGCACCCTGTATCACTGTATGCGATGCATGGAATCTTCTCCTTCTCGATCTTTCCAAAAGTGTTCTGCTTTGATATTTCTAGGGAAAGATCATGAATTCCTAGGCATGCATCTATAGTACTTAGCCATGCCCTTCCCATTATTATTGGGAAGTCCCCTTTACTATTATTCACTTGTATCACTAGGAAATCAGCTGGGTACGACCACCCACACACAGTGGTAATGATGTTCTCCACCAATCCCAAAGGAACAATGATGGACTAGTCAGCCAGCTCTAGGCGAATATTGCTCTTCCTTAATGGAGGCAGGTTCCAGGCTTTATACATTTCTTATGATATTAAGTTAATTCCAAAACCTGAATCTAGAAGAGCTTTGCATGGCTCATTCCCAACGATTTGGAGATAGATTAGAGGGCTTCCAAGATCAGAGAATTTCTTGGGAAGGTGGCCAACCTTAATCCAGTCAGTAATAGCATGTGTTAACATAATCGTATGTGTTGAGCTCGGTGTTTGGTTCGAAGGGAGCTCTGAAGCCTTATTTGATGGGGAGGCATTTAGAGGTTCAACCGCTTGTGGTTGTAAGGGCTTGGTTGGACTATTGGTTTTGAAGAAAGGTCTTTTCTTCATACGGTTGTCGGAACCAATAGCGGGTTGAGGATTCATAGCCCTTGTGGCATTGCATTGTTGTGGTTGAGTAGGGAGTTTCCCTTGCATTGCTAGAGTGGGTGGTAATGGAGCTATTGGTGTGAGAGTTGTAGATGGATTTGAAGGATGGTATATTTATGGCTTATCTTCCTTAGGAGAAGGATTTCTATAATATTCACGGGCTTGGTAGTGATGTTGTGGTGTAACGTGACTAACAGAGTCACGTGGAGAGATTGGATGCTGCACGTAGTAGCCATATGGGTCCGGTTGCCGGTAGGGGTATTGTTGCCTTGGTGGTGGCATCCCCCATGACTGTGGGTATTGCCACTGTTGATGTTTCTCAATGGGTTGTGGTGGAGTTCCACTTGGATAATATGTTGAAGGTTGGTGGAACTACCTTGGGTTACCTTGGGGATAAGGCAACTCTCGGGGTTCTTGCTATTTATTTAGTCGTGGGTTGAGTGCATACATCCCAAACTCTTGTAGATGTGAGATCACTGGGCAACATCCTTTAGGATGGTCATATTGGCATATCTCGCATCCACCATCATTGTCCATGTCTGAATCCACAACCTCTTCTGTGAGAGCCATTTTTCCCTTACCCTTGTTATGTGCATTATCCGCTTCTCTCTTTTTCTTTTTGTCACGGTCACTACCTCGCTCCCTAGACTCCTCTACAATTTTAAGAATAGTTTCAAACCTACTATCCAGGGAGTCCCACATTTGGTCTACCTTTGCCGATACTTCTGTTGTTAACTTTTGGAGAGGCAAAATTTTCCTATTCACCATCTCTTCGAGTGGTAACTCTTCTTCCTACTCACAAAATCTCACTTCCCTTTTTCGGAGGGAAGGATCTTGGTTGTATTCTTCTACACTTTCTCTCTTTCGTAGCTCACCTTCTTCTTTGGCTACTTGCTCTAGCAATCTATGAATTTGATAAGACCTAAGCTCCAATAACCTTCCTTGGGCATACGTCACAAGGGTCCTTCTTGTTTCATGCCTAAGTCCATCCACGAGATGGCGTAGTTGATCCTGCTACAAATAACCATGGCCAGGGAAATGATTTAACAATGCATAATAGCGGCCCATGGCGGCATCCAAGGATTCATGATTTCCTTGCTTACATCCTTGGATTTGCTTCTGCAAGTTAAACACTCGAGAGTACCTTTGGTACTTATCATTAAATAGTTCTAACATTCTACTCCACCTCCGAATGGATTTTGGTTCTAAGGACCGGTACCAGCTTTTAGCTTCTTTCGCTAGTGTCCTTGGGAACAACTTCAGTTTTTGCCATTCGTTTTCTATGTTTTGCAAGGCACATGCATTGTGGAATGCTTGTAAATGATTTTGAGGATCAGCGTTGTATCCCCCTTCGAATCGTGGGATGTTGTTCATGTCTAACCTCTTGATCCTACTATCCTTTTGGTGCCTTGTTGGAACTCTTACAGCCTTCGTTATATCTAGCATGCTTCTAGTTGCGAGTAGGGGTTCTTCATGATCGTCTCGTTCATAGTGTCTATGGTGTCTACGCGGTTCCCTACTCTTCCTTCTTCTATGCATGGATTCCTTAGAGTGCCCTTGTCCTCATTCTCGACTATCTCCTCGATGTCTTTCACTTCATTTTCCCCTATCCTCACGATTGGGTTCCCTATGACTACATCCAGACACTGAAGGAGAGGGTGAGGATGACGATGAAGGTGAAGAAGAAGGAGAACCATTGCCATGATGGTGTTTTCTACCTTCTCTTCGGTGGTCTCGGCCTCGATCATGATCATGATTAGAATGTCTACCCTTATCGTGTTTTCGTGTTCCCTCGTTGAACACTTCGTGTTTGTGGGTATCAGAACCAAGGTTGTGAATAATGGAGTGGAGGTTCTAATACATCACCTTCTGACCATTGTTAGGAGGAGGAACATCGTTCTGTTGGGAATCTGTTGAAGCAAGTTCACCATCCTCAATTTCACTCAAAACATGCAGAGCGTCATGGAGCCATTTACCCTTCAAGGATGTATGGTATCTCTCCTGTTGCAAGTCCCTTTGACGTTGTGCTTCTGTGGGATGATAGTCCCTTGTGTCATGATCGCATGCAATGTATTCTGCGTATAAAAGTGGCATGCCTATTCATGTGAGAGCATAAAGGAGCATGTTGGGGAATGATCGGTCTGGAGGCAACACTATGTTATCCTCCAAGTCTCTCCAACGTAGTTGTTCATCTTGGTGGAGAACAAAGGTGAAATTGGATACATACTCATCGGAATGAGTATATACCACATGAAACTGTTGGGGAACTGACGAATCTTGATTACGTGTATTATGCCACTGATTGCTTCTTGTGTTAGTCCTAGGCGGTGAAGTGCTCTTATGCGAAGAAGAAGACATCTTATCTTGTTCGGTGTGCAATGTACCATTGTCTTGTCTTCTTTGATTAACCTAAGGGTTCGTTATAATGTTCCAATGATATGAATGATTTCCTATGTTCTATGCAGTGCACAAACAACTAAGTCCTCAGCAACGGTGCCAATGATGAGTGGCAAGGTATCCTATACTCAATCATACAAATATGAGCATTTCATGCACGATTTGGTCGAACTTCAAGGACTAAGTGCTTATGCACCTTAATGGAACACTCAGGGTTAATCAATCGTTGTCTTCCCAAACTTACGTATATTGTCACAGTTGTATGGTTAAGTAAGCTTGAGGTATATTATTTTTATAGCTTTTGTCTTTTTTATTTCTTCTGCTAATAAAGAGAGGGAGAGAGAACTAAGTGGCTAACTTACATTAACTATTCACTTACTAGTTTCTAAATGTTCCTAACACCAGTATCTGTTCCCACTTGCCATACACATCTTGAACCAGAGTAATGCTGCTGGGATTACCAAACGCTAATCATTACTGGGTTACCAAGCACTACACATATGCTTGAAGCAGTCGTACTGAGTGTATTTAACTAAGGGGGTTGAAGGTTGAGAGAAATATTAATTAACTAGGAAAGCATTAAACAATCATTAATTACTAATTAGCTTAATATGTATGCTGCAAGGTTTATCATAAAGTTCGTCTTTATTGTTGTATACAAAATTGTGCTCAGGTACTAATTGCTCGAATAAAGATCCGTTCACTCTATGACTCCTACTGCAGACACACAGAAATAATTCTAACTCTGGACTGACTAAACTACAAGAATTTGGCTAAGGGTCTAAGTTTAACTACCTTGGAACAAAGGGCGTCGCCTCTTATTTATAGAAGATGAGGCAGGACGCGATATCGCAGCTCATCAGTAACCCAGTAATGTATCGGGGCTATGCGCTTGGTAATCCTAGTGGTAGTCGTGCACGAGGTCCAAGATGTGTACAGATGATTAAGGAACAGATGCTCATCGCACTTAGGCTAGTTTAGATTCTCTCACACACTCTCTCTCCTAGTTTAATCGATAATATTTTCCACCATCCCCAGGAGTAGCATTAGTGTAGGAACACATCATACACCTCACTCTAGACTAAACCATACGTGACAAAGCTAATACTAGTCTAGGTGGGAAGACAGCAAACTGCGATCTACGAGTAACTATCTAGATACCACAAGTAGTCCGTCTACGGAGTTCCACTGGATCGTGTGTGAAACGCTCGTATTCGTATGGTTGAGTGTAAGGGTACCTTGCCACTCATCACCTATGTTGCTAGAAATGCGACGAATTCTTTAAGTTACACATTTTTTGTTGCAGAAACAGGATCTTGTTTCGAAGCGCTATTGTCCATGAATAGTTATTGTGACTTGTTGGTTGAAATGTTCCACAACACATTGAAACTATTTTGAGACATTTCCTTTGTTTTTATTTCATTTTTAAATTTTGTAGTAGCAAATATTATTGGGAAAAAGAGGGCACAACACTATGAACTAGCTTGTGCAGTATTTTCCCACTTGTGTGTAAAAGCAGGATATAAACTAATAAAGTAGACAATGGAAGCAAAGTGCAAAATAATAACACCCAATACCACAAAGACTTGTGTGGTTCACCATGGGCCAAACTCCGAATAAATATTCTTTTACTACTAAATGGTAGGAATACAAAATGTCTCTCTAGTTAATTACAAGAGGTGTACAAAATTGACATACACCCTTTGGAAAAATATTCGTGGAATAACAAGGAGAAATCTCACAACCTTTTAGGAAAAATTCCTAGAAACCCAAGCTCACAAAGCTTATTTGTGTGTCTCTCCCTTTGGCCTGTCTTTCTCTTTGGTCATTGGCTTCTCTTTTGCCCTTGCACCCATTTGCCATTTCCCTTGGATTTATAGTCAAGGGAAATGCCCTGTGCTACCTAACTTAGGCAGTCTTTGCTGAATGCTTCCTAACTTAGCAGCCAACCTGGGCAACTAATTTTGGCTGCCTAACTTAGCCGACATGGGTTGCTAATTTTGGTTGGCTTAGCAGGCAGCTTTCCTTCACCTCTTTATTATTTATTTATATTAATGTGATGTGGGCTTCATGTTGGAGGAACCCACACACATCAAATATGTGATATGGAAGGATATGGAGTGCTTTATTTCTCAACTACTGCATCTACCTCAAACTCTTTTGAATTGCATGAACATCTGTATCAAATTGAATGTTTTACCAAATAACAGATGTATGAAAGCGCAAACATGGAAGCGCAAACATGGAGAGAAAGAAAAATTACAGCCACTTCTATAGTCTTCTTGTACAATTTTTCGTTTCGTAGTGCATTCATATTCAATTTTTGGTTGTAGTAAATCTATTTCAACGAGTTCATGCTTGCAAATGCAGCGCAATAATTTTCAGTCCAGCAGTTTACAAAATCAGTGGACTAAAAAACCTTGTATTAAGTGTATCAAAAAGGAGCTCATTGTTGTAATCCTTCAACTTCTGGTTTTGTTTACTACATTTGCCTCAAAGTGCAACATTTATTCTCATCAATTTTCAACAAAACTTGCAATTAAACTATATGTATTAATGTGTTCATGTTATCTAAGTCTTTGTTTCAGCATTATCTATTATTTTCTTTATATTAGCATTTTGTAATTTTTCCCTTTGTTTTAACATTCAAACATTCTCTGTGTTAGAAACTTGGTTCAAGGTTCTGTGTTATTTTTTCTTTATCAATATTTTCTATTTTTTCCCTCTGATTTAGCATTCACACATTCTCTGCTTTAGAAGTTTATTGATGGTTAATTGTTCTTGGATACCAATAAATAAAAATATTGTAAAATTTAATTTTATGTAGAGCATTGCAAATTTTTATATATAAAAATCACTGTATTGTATTGCATTTTAAATCATTTCCATAAACAAAGAAATGTACACATAATTTTATTAAAATATAAAAATTGTTAAAGTTACTACCTGGTTCTATGTTTAATACTGGTTTCTTTTTGATAACCTAATTTTTTAAAGCTGGTTTCTTTTTGATAACATAATTTTTTGTCGTTGCCGTGACTTTGCCCCGGTTTCGGTTTCAGGTAACTGTGGTTTAATAGTGTTATTTTGTCCTTTACTCTGTTATCCAAGTCTCTTGCCGCATTGACTCTTGCGTAGAACATTGACTCTTGCGTAGAATATCAAACAAAGCAGGAACAGGACTAAAAGTCTAGAACCCTGTTCTGCATTGCTGGATACTTATGGATATTATTGCTATGAACAAGAGTGAAGAGTTTCGTGATGCTACGTTGACGTGAATAATGACTAGTAACTAAATGTCCTCGGCATTTTCAACATACAGATCCTGGTATGATTGTTAGGAGACGATTTTGAAGAAGTTGGTGGAAAGCAGCGGGTTACCGATACATAGTTTACCGAAAAACGATATTAAAATGACTAATTCTTTTGTTCATATCTAGATTCCAGTGGGATTGGTAGCAGACGTTTTGGTATGTGGTCGTGCAGGAAATTGGAACCGATTTAAGTTACAATACAACGATATCAACGTGGTGAATTGTATCACTGTCCCTGGTGTGACGAAGGTAGACGTGAGGACGTAATAAAATACCTTAGTTTCGGATTTTCATCGGTTGTCTGCACCAGCTTGGTAGACGTGAGGACGTAATAAAATACCTTAGTTTCGGATTTTCATCGGTTGTCTGCACCAGCTTGGTGTGTACTTTGGGCTGAAACGAAATTAACGTGGCGGTTTCCTTCATGAATGGGAAGAAACCGTAAATATTAGCATGTGATTCCGATACGGTTTTCACGAGGGGAGAAAAGCAAAGCACAGATACATGAATCTGGGATGCGTTTTTGTTTACCAAATATCAATTCGCAAATCAAAGGTCAACGGTTAAAGAAAATCGACATCAGAAAATTGCGTGCAAACACATGGCAATCGACACTAGACAAACATGTCCATGTTCAGATGATACGATAGAAATTCTTTTATAACTTTGCTGCGACCTTTGTGAATAAGCTCAGGTACTGTTTTCTTTTCGGCTACTGAGAAAAATAAGCATTAAAAATAAAATGCTTTGGACGTCTTTGTGCATCTTCCTTTTGTGTTTTGTTGAATAAATCAAATGTAGGTTTTTTTTTTTTTTTTTAATAAAGGTCAGGCTATATTAATTATCAAAAAAAGGAGAAGCTATACATGGGTACAGCGTGGGCCAGGGCTGCTGGCCCCACCGGACAGGGAAATCCCCACCAAGATCAATCTGCAGCCAAAAGGACCACCCAATCTGCGGGAAAAAGGGACCACCCAAAAGTTCCCGTCAAGAAAGACCACCCAATCTGCAGCCAAAAAGACCACCCAAATTTTTTCCGTCAAGAAAGACTCCACCCATGGCGCCCAGACAACCCACGAGAGACTGCCCACCCACACTGCGCAGACTGTAGACCTCGCCCCTGACACTTCTTCAACCAGCGACAGCAACCAACCATGGGGCGGTGACCTGGACTTAATTCTTGCTGGGCTGTCCCGGCCCTTCCTCCCTGCGGCGTCTGAATTCTTCGATAATTTGGGCATTGGGCAATGCCGGTTCTGCGGTTGGGGGTGCTTGTCTTCCAGGCCTGCAGAGGTGGGTTCGGCGTTCGTTCCCCCCTAGGTCATTGATTTCAGCAGTAAGCTCCTGTCTCTCTTCCGCCGGGATCTGGATTTGATTCTCGATCCGCCCCTGAGCGAAGTCGTGGTGGTTGGGCTGTCCATGCGAGAATGTAGGTTTTAATTATATCAAGAAGAGAGTTTTATGTATCAAAGTCGATTTTATCTTTTAAAAAGCTCATTCAAATTCCTTATATGTTTACTGAAAATTTTATGAGATTTCAAGTTGTAAAAGTTATTACCCATAAAATGTCTCAGGCCTTTTTATCAGATATTTTACTATTAAACATGCTAACAACTATTTTAGCTATATATTTATAATATATATCTATTATTTAGCCAAGAGAATCTTATATATTTTACAAATTAATAAAATTTTAAATTGATTCATTTAGAATTGATATTCATATTGAAAACCAAAATCAAAATGACTATACCTTATTCAATAATAATTTTTGTGAAAAGCTCTATTAATTTGATTCATAATGTTTTTTTTCCATGGCGTCGACTTTACATCGCATTGTTTTCCATGACATGGACTTTCCATCGTGTTTTTTTCCATTGTGTTTTTCTCCATGGTGGGACTGTATGTGGCATGACATGGAAGGCAACAAAATACACTCCCCCTCACTCCCCGAGCCACCAGATGTATTGGCCTCTCGGCCAAAATTAAACTCATAACCTTTTGGATACAAAGACAAAGTCTTAAATTTTTCTTAGAAAGGATGAGTATGTTTAATTTGGAGGAATTATAATTAGAGAGATGACTTTTCCAAAGTAAAAATACAGGTACATAATCAATCATAAAAGATTGCATAGATAAGTCTTATGGTTACCATATATGCACTCTAACAAGAAAGTTAACCTCAAAAAGGTGACATATAAACTATAAAGCATTTTATTTAATTGCAAATTTACTTTATTGGAGAAAAATCATTATAAAAATGAGAACATATTATATCAAGCTGTAAAATTTAAGTATAAAAAAATTCTATGTATATATGGATTTTACTTTTTCTATATACATTTTACACGATTTCTTTTCCACTTGTTTTCCATTTTCTTTGTTAAATTGAATTTACTTTATTTTGTGCATGTTATAGCTTCTTGTAGTTCTACCATGGCAGCAAAGAACTCTAAAGCACATACTAATAATAGTAGCATAGGGGTGTTGATTAAAAAATTATTTAAATTTAGATTGGATAAATAAAATATGCATTTGGTAGTTAATGGTTTAGTAAAAAGACTTTATGGGTCTAAAGTTAAAGTTATGAATTCAATTCTTATTGAACTTTTGCACTAGCAAAAATTTATTAATTTTTTATCTATTTTTAAAAGAATAATTTTTTAAAATCTCAACATTTTTTAATATAAATATTCTTTATAGAGCTATAGTAGATTTCTATTTATTTTTATTAAAAAACCAAAGAGAGAATCACAATGGTACATTGAGGACAATTTCTAATTTTCTTGAATCTTAATATTTTTATTTTTTAGGCATTTCAATCTTATTATTTTTTTAAAACACACCTAAGGTAGATCTCTATTTTTTTCAAGAAATTATATTAATTTTAATTTTTTAAAAATGTAAATGAATGATTTGTAAATGGACTCAAATACACACTTCACTAATGTGAATGGGAGATTGCACTTTCCATTTTTTAAAGAGGGATTAGCATGAGTAGTATCAATGTGCAAGTAGCATGATGTAGCAAGTTTTTGGGTTAAAACAAATTTAATCTTGAATAGACAACATTGGAGGGAAGGAGGCCCATATTAAAAAACAACAAATAAATTAATTCTACAAACAATAATAATTTCCTTCTTATTGCATAATAAACATGGAATCACCTTTAATCATTATCATTACATTAACATGCTTACTATAGAAATGTGTAACTACATAGAAAAAATGAAACTAAAACTAAAACTAAGGTTTTACTACATCCAAAGAACTCAAGTATCTATTGGACATACATTATATTTGTATTATGAAAGTTTAGGGAACATTGGAAGTGATGTCTTGAGTAATGCTTCTCATTCTAGTTGAGACTAATACTAAATCCATGTGTATCGTAATTTGATATTTGGTTTAAATATATGGTAATTTCTTGTAATAGGTCAAGACATCTTGGGTGAGATGTCCTGTGCATAATTGAGATGTCTTGACAAAGATATAGGGATTCAAGAAAGATGTCTAGCAAGGGTTTAGGATGTCTTATTCAGCCAGGAAAGACCACAAAACACGAGAATGATGAGAGTAGATGAAAAGCAACAGGGAAGGGCTCAAGGAGTTTAGAATGTAAATAGATAAGAAGGGAGAAAAATGCAAAACTTAGATAGGGAGAGAAAACTAAAGTCAATATAACCATAAGACTAGAAAAAGCTTAATGTGGGAAAATCTAATACAATATGTCAAGATCACAGAATATCAAGGAAAGGAGAAATTCATGCCAAAAACTAGTATACAAACAGAGCTATCGCAAGAATGGTCGATATCACAAGAAGAAAAATGGACATGATAAGTTAACTTTGTGGATCAACCAAAATTCCAAAACTCCAATTACCATCATGGAAATCAACCACTTCTACATAAAAATTTGAAAACATAGCTCTATACAAATTTACCACAAATTTATCAATCAATCACAATCTACTGAGGACATGAATGGCAAAACCTGATCCCATAAAAATTATTGGAAATAATCTTACAATTCTCATACCCAAAATTGTCAAAAAAAACAATAGAATATATGCACATAAAAATTCCATCAAATTGCATTCCATCCACCCAACCAAAATTCTTCAACCCACAAAATAATAGCATAATCATACAACAAAAATAATAATCCCCATTCCACGTATGTGCAAAGATCCTGTAACCAAAAATGGGGAAGAAGCCAAGATAACTCACCTTTAATTCAAACAAAGAAAACTGCAAAAGCGGAAAAGAAAACCAAAAAGATTCACATAATCTGCACAACCTATCTACAATCCCATAACACTTCCTAGTGCTAATCTCCCAGCACCTCTCTTAAATCATTAGTGTATGGAAAATTGAATCATTGAAGTTTTAATGAAGATAAGCTAGAAACCATGGAATGGAAGAAAGCACCAATTTCCCAAACTTGCACAAAACTAAAAGAAAATTTCCACAAATCTTTTCCATCATAATTGTATTGATCTCCCCCACTCAAGTAACTCTCTCTCATAGGCCAAAATCATTAAATAGAAAATACCATAAAATCTTATAATGCTAAAATGTAATTGAAAACCTTAGAATAAAGAAAATAAGATAAAGTTAATTATAATTGATATCTAAATCACACATGTGGACATAATGAATCATCAATCACACATATATTTTCTCATACCATAATTAGAAAACCATCATTCATAGCCATGTCATGCTCTCAACCAAATCTCATACTATTTTGCCACATTCAACAACAAAATTAGTGCACACTTTCTAGATGATAATAAAAGATAATATATGTATGATTAAATACTAAGGATTACATAACAATAACCAAGAATCTGAAAAACCCAAGGCTCATCATAAACATCATCAATGTAATGCATAAAATATACCGAACTAGCCAGATGTATAAACATATAAGTATAAGCATAACATTTTTGACAAAAATCATACGTATCAAGGATGTAAAAAAATATGGGTTGTTACAATTGAGTTGTAAAGTGGATGAATAAAATGCTCTCAGAATGAGCTCAAAGTATGCCTACTAATGCTGGTCTTCAAAAGAAAGTTTGGGTAGAAGCTATTTTGATAGCTTATTACTTGATTAACAAATTGCTTTCATCATCACTAGATGGTGAAATCCAACAAGAGATATGGTTTGACAAGAAAGTTTCATTGGGTCATTTAAGAATATTTAGGAGTATAATTTATTGTCATGTGCTTAAAGAATGTACATTCAAATTGGATTATAAATTCAATAAACATATTGTTCTTAGATATGACCATTGGGTAAAGGGATGCAAGCTATGAAATCTTTGTACTAACAAAATATAGTAGAAATGTTGATCTTATAGAATCATCTCAACTTAATGAGGTTGAGAAAAAGGTTCTAGAAAAAGATTATTATGATATTGATAAGGAATTATTCATAGAACAAGTTGATAAAACTAATGGCATGGAAGATCTACTTCAAGAAGAAGATGAGTCATTAAGAAAGACAAATCGAGTAAAATGACCACCTCCTTATTTAGACTCTTATGTTTTGTGTATTTGTGATGCTTTTTAAACCTATAACAAAGATTCCAATTCAATAATTACTAAATCTTGAAAAAAAGATATGGGTGAGGAATTGACCTCACTAATGATAAAATGAAGACATGAGAACTTGTTAAGCTTTCCTTTGGAAGAAAGCCATTTGGTTGCAAATTATTCTTTAGGATAAAACAAGGAGAAGTGTACATGGCTTGGTTGGTGGTAAAGGAATATACTTAAATGAGGGTATCAATTATGAAGATATTTTTGTACTAGTGGAAAATCTAATCTTTATTAGACTTTTGTTATCTGTTGTGGCTATTTTAGATGTTGAGCTTGATTTGATGGATGTCAGGGCTACTTTTCTTCATCAGTGTCTTGATGAAGAAATCTATATGCAAAAGCTTGAAGATTATGAGGTTAAAGACAAGGAAAACATGGTATTTCACTTGCTAAGGATTAGTTTTATACAGACTAATAGTGATCCTTGCATGTATTTAATGAAAGACTCATAAAATTGTTTGAAAATAGTATTATATGTTGTTTTGAGTTTTGTGATGCTTGGATCACCAAGTCCAAGAAACTAGAAATATTTTATGATCATCATAACAGAAACAAAGGAACATAAAGGTTAGAACAGATGGTGAATATTATAGTGTACATGTTGCTACTTACATACATTACATCTAAACTATAAACATAAATAAATGAGAAAGATAATATGAAATAATGTGTCTATGTTATTATGTTTTACATATTTTACCCTAAAATGAATATGAATCAACACATATATAGGTTAAGAGGAATAGTCATGTCGATATAATGAACAGATACAATGAGTAATTAATGCTAGTTAAAGAATATAAGAAATAGGAATTATCTATAACAAAATCTAAACAAAAAGTAGAATATAGATAAGAATTAACATGTTAACCTTGCCAGAACACACAAAATATTTAACACCATCCCTCAAGCTTAACATGAAGATTAATAATATTACTTTACTATCGGCAACTAAATCCATGATATTCATAGAATAAGTGATAAATAAAAGCATCACTTCATTACTAGTCTCCATGACACTACATGAATTACCATAAAATATATTACAACATAACCAAATATTAAACCATAAAAAATAAATACATGCTTGTCATGGTAAATTAAAAATGAAATAACTTCACTATCTAACACAAGAAGTTTAATATGTAAATGTAAACAAGAAAATTCAATAACTCAAATCTTCAATCAACAAATAAGTCTATATTTGCATTCATTAGATTATTAAAAATGTTTGATGATGATGATTCAATCTTTAATTCTAGAGCACCTTGGACTATGTAGAAATTGCATGGATTTTAGAGGATGGTAATGGAACATCTTTAGCTAACTCCTTGACTTTTTGATTAGTAGACATCTTCTACATCTTATCTTGAACTTCATTATAAGCTTGCATAAGCAACAATGGTATCACAATGATAATAGGTTGAAGCTTATAGCCATTGCCTAAGGCAAATGTTAACAATGCTCTATAGTGAGCTAGAAAAATCTTTATTCACAATTTGTTCCTATAGGTTACTCACTATTACATCAAATTTCATCCATTCTTAATTAAAAGTCTCTAATAGCTAATTCTTTTGATTAATGAAATCTGTTATTTGGTTCTACATTATGTAAAGCATTTCTTAAAGTGTAAAGGTTTTATTTTACATTTTTAGTTTATCATCCTTTAAGTCCATAGTCCTCACTATTAGTTTCTCTGATTTATTTACCAACTCTTTCTCTATACTAGAACCCACGATGTTTCTTACTTGCTTTAGTGTTGCTAACTCTTGATATTACTTTCTTGAAAATTTTAACAAACCTTCAACCTCACTCTTGAAATTTACAAAGGCTTTGGTATATTTCTCTTTTTCTTAATAGGCAACTATTAAATCTTTATTCAATGCCTCATTTTGTGTCAAAGTAGCATCAAAAACTATTTTACTAGTTCTTAGCATTTCACTATAGACTTCACCTCTAAAATAATGTTCGATTGTGGTGTAGCTCATAATCATCAAGCCATGTAACAAATCATTTCTTATGCAATGGAATAAAATTTAGAGAGCCTATTTAGATCTTTGTGTACCTTACCTTTGATTACTAATGGAAAGTCATTTATGTTCATATTTCCAATATATTTTCTTGTAGCTTTATTATATAAAATTTCTTCCACGAGGCTCATCTCCATTTCTTCCTTAAAGAATTTTATGGTTGCTTCTTGATATTTAACCCTATTTCTAAAACTAAGGAATTGCATCGTTGCACATACCATGGATGAAGTTAAGTAATCACTTTCAATTTTACTCCATACCTTAGATTGGACATCAGTAAGCTATTTTATTTCAAGAAGCTCTATCGTAGTCTACTTTGGCTTTGAGAAGGTTTTAAGAAATAATTGTAAAACCTACTCTTTATTCTTACTTTTCATCATCGAGCTAACATCCATAATGTTGACATTATTAAAAACTTTAACAAATGTTAGTAAGAGGTAGTCATAGGAAAAATGAAAGGCACATGTGATGTCATATGAAAGTACTTATTCTTTCATTTTCATTTTTAAGATAGACAACTAATCCATGCAAATTTCCTCCTTCACTGCAATGTAATAGACATAACAAAGGCTACAAGATTGCTACTTGGTATTGTGTTTACATTTTTCAATTTCATAGTTACCAAAACTAAGTGTGGCTTTAGCATTATTTCACCCATGTTTGAGCATAAAAATCCTCCAAAATAGCATCATACGACACCTTTTTAACTCTTAGAGGGCTCCATGGACCATTCCAAGTCATAGCCCAACATATGAAGATCATGTTTAGTGACCCTAGAAAAGTTTAAAAATGATAATTTTTCGAAGTGTTGTGGGTGATGTTGTGTGCTAGTCGTAGAACACCTTGTCTATCTCACCTACATTAAAATTTCTTCTTAGCCTTTAATTTGACCCTATAGGACCCCAAATAACTCACCTACAGCTATCTCAGCATGGAAGACATAATTTTGGCATTTTGAAGAGTTAATCTCAACAACTTGGAAGAAGTTTTTAAGTGTTAAGGTGATGTTACTATTGATAATAATGCCAACACTTTCATCATCCTTCTTAGCTCCTTCATAGCACTTCTTACTTTCACTTTGGTTTGAATCTTAACTTCTCAAGGTTTTCGATGACAAGTTGACATCGATTCCAAGGCATCAAAGATCAATTTTGGCTTATTCAGAGGTAGTCTTGGGAAAAAAGTATCAATATTTTTCTACGTATGGCAAGTGATGTTGATGCCAACATTAGCATTAGTATCACCTAGCTTGCTTTAGCAAAGTACCAAGGTCACTAGGTTTGACATTCGATGACAATCCTTAGGTGTATGAGCCTCTTAGAGCCCTAGAAGCATCCTTATGATTTATTTCAACATTAGTTTAAGCACCTTGAAGGCTTGGAATGACAACTTGGAAAAATGCTGAAAATTTTTCTAATTCCCTCATTGCATCTTATTATAATTGATTGTCACACTCCAATCCAATATCATCTTCTAACTTAACAAGCTTCTTGGTGTCCTCACAACATGATTTGACATTAATTCAAGTGCTAGAAGGGGTCCAAAAGGATTGAAATTGTAGTATAGAAATAACAAGAAAAATTTTTCTAACTTCTAGTGATGTTGATGCTAATACCAATACCAATGTTAGCATCACCTCCTATGGGACTTGTGTAACTAAATCTTTCAATTTAAACTTTCTAAAAGAAAATTCCAGATGAGCTCCACTTAACTCTAGGGTTAAATTTGGCAATCCTAACCCCATAAATATGGGATCAAAATCCATATTTCGGGGCCAATTTCTTGATATTTAGAGTACTTTTTAAAATTTTGAATCAGACATCCCAGAGCCTTCCACACGTTTCATGACCATCATGAGCTTAGTTTGGTGCTTAAGTCTCTGATAGCTCAAGCATTGATGCTTACGTAACATCAATATTAATGAAGAAGTTCTTACATCAGCTTTTAGACTTAGAATACTTTCAACATCAGTGTCACTAGTTCTAGAGTTGGAATTTTTTTAGCTCCAACATCACTTGCTAGACACTTAGCTAAACAAACCCCATTTTGGCTTTGAATTGATTGTAAACTACTTCTAAAGATTCCCTACTTGCATCTTCACCTTCCAAAGGATAAATTTCATCATCTAAACCCTTACTTAGCTCATAAAATAAGCCTATTTTATTAGTTTTCTCTCTTCTACATTTCTCATTAGTCCTTGTAGGTTTGGTCCTTCATAGGAGGAAAAATTAATTTTTTATCAATAAAGCATTATCAATCATTGGGTAGGAAATATAAAATTTTTTTCCCTCACATCAATCTTCTTGTTTAATATTTTAATTTCATTCTAAGTATAATACATAGTTGTATTTTCATCAAATAATACTTAATAAATTGTACTACTTAAATCTATCATTTTCATCATTTTCCAGTTGTTCCTAGTTTCTATGCAGTAGGCTAAGTTCACATTCGATTTAAGGTTTATGCCTCATTGTATCATAATTGTTGATCCATAAAGGTTATATAAAATTGAATAATGTTTGTTCCTATAAGTTAGGTACTTTCACACTTAACGCTTGGAGGTGCTCCTACAAGGTTGAAAACAAAATTTTGTAAGAACATCCGAGAACCAATGATATCAACTAAGCTTGAATCTAACATCTTAAGCTATGAAATCAAATTTATTTTTATGGTAGTGATGTAGGTCTTTCCTTATTCATCCTCATTTATAAAACATCTATGAGCTAATGCATAAGGAACATTACTTTCTTCAATGCAAAATCTATTTTCATTATATGAAAATAGAACCAACTTGTGTTATAGGTCCTAAAAAAGGTTGTTAACCACTACATTATTCCTTGACACTATGAATTCTATGAATGTTATAAGACTTGACCTCTCTAGTTCAGCATCATGGTCTAACTTTAGTAATTTTATGGCTAATGTTACATCATAGTAGTAATAATAAATATTGATCGAAGGTGCCAAGTATTTAAGATATTATTCCCTTGAAAATAGCAAATCCAAGTCTCTTGTTTTGTTGGTCACAACTTTATTATGGATAGTTGTTGTTGAATGTAACTTCATCTTTTTGGTGTTGACCTTTGATGCTAAACTGGAGGGTTTATTGTGAGGATTTCCATGGTGACTTCTTAGTCACGATGCTAGTGATGGTAACAATGAAAATATTTCACTTTGCATATATTTTAAGGAAGATAGTAATAGGGTGTGATCATTGCTCTTACTCTTTGAAGACCCTTGTTGTTGATCTCACCCTCTTCCATCATAAGCAATTTCCACGAATAGTTAATCTACAACTAGCAAGAAAACTAGAGCTCTCTAAAATTGAATTTTAAACAATGAAAAATAACATGCACTAAGAATTCAAGTTATTGCATAATGATTTTCTTCATCTAAACTGATTTAAAATGTAAAATTTTAATTTACACAATCAACTTGAAAATCATGAAATAAATCATATCTTTGAATTCTGAGAGAAAAATGTGGTATCTCAACTACAAATTATGTTTTAAGTGCTTACTAGTTGAAATTGAAGGTAACAATTTGATTTGGAACTTCACATGCTTGAAAAACTAGATTTTTTTTACTATGTTGAGCTCTTTGTAGGTTTGGTGATTTCTTTGGAAATGTAAAAGATAAGATTCTTGGCATTAAATGCACCTAACTACCACATTACCGAAAATATTTTATGGTGTTAGTATACAAGTTCATCAAAACCTAACACTGGTACCATGTTATGTTTTGCAATGTTTAGATCACTAGGTCCAAGAAACTAGAAATACTTTTATGACCAACATAACATAAACAAAGGAACATAAACATTGGAACACACTATGAGTATTATAGTGTTCACAATATTACTCACATACATTACATCTAAACCATAAATAAAAATAAATACAAAAATATAATATTGAACAATGTATCTATGTTATTATGTTCTTCATATTCTACTCTAAAAAGAACTATAATCAGCACATATATAGGTTAAGAGGAATAGCCATATCAATATAACAAACAAACAAAATGATTAGTTAATTCTAGTTAAAGAAACACTGTAGACTGTGTATACAATCTCTCATGATGTTAGTAACAACTAGTATACACACATTATTCTAGTTAAATAATTATTTGTAACAAACTCTAAACAAAAAGTTGTATAATGTGCAACATCATAGGTGGTGTATACAAACTCTCACAATGTTACAGAATATTAATAAGAATTATCATGTTAAGCTTACTAGAATACACAAAATCCTGAACATGGTAATGATATATTAATAGTAGAAAATAATATGGAAGAAATTTCAAAGAGAAAATGTTAGCTATCATCTTAATTTGATCTGAAGGAGGTTAGTATCACAAGGAAACTCTTGGACATAGAAATTAAAGGAGATATTAAAGGTTGAAAGTTATGGCTTGATCAATCTACATATGCTAATAAAATTTTGGAAAAATTCAATATGCAAGATTGTAAGTCGACAAACACTCTATTATCAATGGACATGAAATTATCCATGGCACAATGCCTAAGGATAAGTGAAGAAATAAAGGTAATGAACAAAATTTTCTATGCTAATGTTATTAACAATCTCATGTATGTAATGATGTGTACTAGGCTTAATATTGCATATGTAGCAAGAGTTGTAAGTAGGTTTATGTCTAATCCTATAAAGAAATATTGAACAATTATTAAAAGAATTCTTAGGTATCTTCAAGATACCACTAATTTTGTCATTTATTATGGGAAAAGTTCATTTGGATTACATGGCTTTATGGATGTTGATGAAGAAGGTGATCTTGATCACTAAAAATCCAAAAGTAGATTTACCTACAACAAAGTTATTAACTAGATTAGTAAGCAATCAAGTTATGTTGCATTATCAACAAATAAAACCAAGTATGTAGAAACTTCCCAAGCTATAAAGGAAGTGATTTAGCTACAACTTTGAGAAAGAGCCAACGAAAAGAGAAATATTTTGTAATAACTAAAGTGTAATCTTCTATTAAAGAATCTTAAGTTCTATGCATGAATAAAGCATATTGACATTCATTACCATTTGATACAAGATCATATTGAAAAAGGAAAGATTTCTCTTGTGAAGATTCATACTTAAAAAAATCTAGTAGACATGTTAACCAAGGCTATTCCTATGGATAATTTCAACTAATGTAGAAGAAAACTTGGACCAGTAAATTCTGAAATGTAAGGGTTACTGCTAGCTATAATGCATTAAAAAAACAAGTGGCAAAATTATAATAGTTTGTTACTTATTTTAAGAAACAAACTATTATAATTCTATGTAATAATTATTGTAGGTGTTGTGAATTTGAGTTTAGAAACCTACAAAATAATGTAACCAATGGTATTGTAGGTGTTGGAAATCTCCTACCTTGGAATATGTAACATATTATTTTGTATTATTTTCATTTTGTAACCATCTTTTTTTAGCATATAAATAACTATATAAGTGATAACTAAGAGGATAAAGAAATCATCAAGTTGCATCAAGGATGGAAATGAAGTTGGAGAGTAAGCAAGGAATTAATTATTCAAGGAATTAATTATTCAAAGCATTAAGCAATTGAATGTGTTCTCTCCTCTTGTAATGCTTGGTTGGAATTAAGGCTTACTAAGAGTTGGAGGCATTGTTAGTGTGTTTGTATACTTTCTTAAGGATAATTTCTTTTGTTCTTGGTGTATTTCTTTTAAAGTCATGATCAAATTTCTATTTTTCTTGCTTGTTTTTATTCTCATTTTCGACTTAATTGAGGTGTATAATTAACAAAGGAAACCATTAGTGATGAAACAAAGCACACCAGTATTAGGATTGAATCTTACCTTTACAGGCTGACAAACATGTTATTTCTTAAATTTATTATGTTCTAATATTTCAAAGAGTTTATTGAGGGTTGGGAAATTATTTTGCAATATTTATTTTGTTAAATTTAAGAATAATATTTGCAAGAATCAAATGCATAAATCACATATGCAAAAGTATGTTCATTCTCTTAATTACTATTTAAGATAACATGATATGTGTATGGCATGCATAGTTAAAACATTGTAACTTTGACTGATTGGACTATATGCAAAAAGGAACAATTGTAAGAGGCATGTTAAAATTTTCTTTGCCAAATAATCATGTTTGTGATATATGTATACAATGATCTAAAACTTAGGTGTGTTGGAAGAACATGGAAAAATCATGAAGTTGTGATTTCCTAAGAATGAACATAGATCTTAATCAATCAAAACTAGATCTAATTCATAAGTTTATATAACTTTATGTGGTTATATGCAAACATTGAGCCTAAGGAAAGCTAATATATATTAATTAACACAATTTTGCTATTACCCCATTGCAAACTTTCCATATGCAATATATTATTACACTTTTCATTACACAAACTGCATAATGCATGCATACTACCTTCATGCTTTTAAGGCATCAATATTTACTTTGTGAACAAAATTAACGTAGGGATTTCTTTCATCACTTGAAAGAGATAATAAATATTACCATGTGATTTCGACTCCACAAGGGAGAAAGAAAAGCACAAATACATGAATCTTGGAAGTGTTTTTGTTTCGGAAAACCAATTCTAAGAGTCATGGTTGAACAAAATCTAAATGCGTAATTGCACATTTAGCACATGATAAAGGTAAGGGATGTCCAAACAAATGCACATTGGTATCATAGATTGAAGAATTGTATTGGATGCAGATTTTGAAATTGAAATTAAAGTTTTATTATGTTTTTATAATTTTTGAATTTAGTACATAGTAGTAATATATATGTTATGAGCTTTGAAAAATTATTGAGTAACATTTAGATCAAAATCAACAAAATTTGCAATTATGATAGTCGTTTTTATCTTCAATGCAACTTACAATATTTAATGTACTCCAATACAAGATATTGCATGAAAATGTAATAAATTAGGATAAAAAGCTACTTTAAATCCCAAAAATTACTAAAGGAAGAGTGATATCTACTATAGTTAGGTACACCATGTTTCTGTTCTTTCTTATAGTAAAGTTGAGTAACATCACAATTCAAATATAGCATTTTAAATTTCTATACATTAACTAAGAATTAACAACAATCACCATATTATTTAAACTTAAAAATCAATATAAGACAAAAATTATAATCATATATATGATTATATAATTCATAATATTTTGAATTAGCTTGTCTTTCTCCTTGCGATGAATCACAGATATCTCAAGAAACCTCAAATGTCACAAACTATGATGGGTATCATACACCTAATGTCCACCTTCATTTGATAGGATAGAATATTCTTTTATATATAGATCATAGGTTGGCACTCCCATAAAAATGTTTTATAGCACAGTCATATTGAGGTGAAACAAGGTTGTCCACTTTCACGTACTTTTAAGGTATTTTTATTAATGAACTTGAGGAGTGGATGCAGAAAATTCTAGATAGATACTTGATTAAAATTAATGATCACTTTTTCAAAATCTTATTGTGTATGTTGATGATGTAGCTCTCATCTCCTACTCTAAATAAGGTCTAAAAAAAATGCTACCTATTTTGGATGATTTGCAAAATTATGCTATGTAGCACTAGGAATAATGATTATTCTTTCACTATTAGAAAGAACTCAGTAAATATGATACCAACTTATAGATACCTTAGCCTCAATCTTTTTCACAATTACAGTTGGGAGATGTGTATTAAACAAAGGATTGTGAGTGGAATGACAACCTTATTTAATTTAAAAAGAAAATGTTAAAAGAAAACTATCGTAGGCTCAAAAATCAAAAAATAGTTATTTTGTGCTATTATGCAACCAACTCTTTTATATGGGTGTGCAGTGTGGGGTCCTTGAGTTGTTATCAAATATTGGAAGAGAATAGAAGTGCAAAAGCATTTTTTGGTAGAAGAATTTTTGGTTAAAAGGTAGGTACAATATGATCTGCTATTTCTTTGTTAATTTAGAGCAAATGTTCATAGTCTCTCTGTAGTAGCACAACAACTAAATTTTCAAACAAAGTCTTAGTTTCTACTCAACAGAAAGGATGATTCTATAAGATAATGATTTGGCTCAGAAAATGGAACATTTAGATGGATATTCTACATTGCGATATAAGGTAGCACTGTAAGAGTATAAAAAACAAGGCACTTTTGCATATTGAGTAACCTAATAGGAAAGAAACAATTCTACCTAGACAACATTAGAGGAGGCACGAACAAAATAAATAGCTTATTTATCTACTCCTATATACTAATACCTACCTTGTCAAATCAGTCCAGCAAGATTCCCATTATTTTAGAAGATAGGTCTAGATCCTAAGAGAAAAGAAAACATGTTGTTTATGTAATCAAAGAGTAATTGAAGATGAGCATCACATATTCCTGGAATGTCTTGCTCTTGCACAAAGTCACCACAAATAGCAAATTATAGCTAGTAGTGTAATTGAGTTTTTTGATATAACAACAAGGAAACTTGGTAACTTTATTGATAAAGTGTTTACTATTCATATTATGTATATTTCTTCTATCCAATAAATCCTAAGGATCTCTTAATGTAATAAAAAGTATTTTAGTTTCAATATCATAAACATAATATAAAATACATTTTAGTTTACAGCTTTGATAAAACTTCTTGGGTATAAGACTAGGGACTTCTTTTTTTCTAGATACAGTGCCTTTCATGGTACTATACTTTACCAAAAACTAAGCACTATTGGAAATTGAAATTAAAATTTTATTACATATATTTATTGGACAGTACAAATAGACATGCTATGAATTTTGATAATATCATTATGAAAATCATGGAGTATTTTTGTAACATTTTGAAGAAATCAACCAAATTTGCAATTATAATATCTCATATGTGCTTAATGTGATATTTGTGTTATTTATTTTCAATGCTATTTGTGTTGCATACCTAACATATTCATTCTTCATATGAAATTTTGAGATATCTATATGTTTCAACTCTCAAAGGATGAGATCCCATTCATGTTATAACAATTGTGCATGGTAAATAATGTAGAATAATAGCAAATAAATAGGTTTTCTTTGAATTAATTCCTCTTCTCAATCTATTCAAATAGAATTTTTTTTTCATTCTATAGTTTTCTTTATTAGTTTTCTTTATTTGTTTTTGCTATTAAATTTTGAGACCCTATTCGAACTATACTAATTGTGCATAGTAAATGATAAGGAATAATAGTAGATAAATAGTTTACCTTTGAATAAGTTTTTCAAGTACTTTTATAACTTGATATGAATAACATAATCATAGACCTTAGTAAAAAAATACAAAGCACATAAAAGTTTTCTTGTGTGGATTTTCTTCAATCCATCTTCTAAGTGTAGAATCTAAAATAGTTCTTAGAAGCTTAATAAAGATATTGTTGATTATACTCAATTTATAATTATTTACATCTTTTATATCTCCATTTGTAAAGAGTGTAACTACTTTATTAATGCATTGTTCCTCTTCTAAATCCACTTGCACAAGCAATTTTAACATTTTCTAGATGGCATTCCATACCAATGGTCTTTCCAATTTAAGCATTTCTTCATTTAAGTTATTTCTAATGCTAGTGTTTTTTATATCTTGCATTGTGTCATCAAAACAAATAAATGATGTATTACCATTGTTATGAAAATATTTTATTTAATCATCATTATGAAACAAAGCCTGATAATAATTTTCAATATCTTTGAGAGAGAAATCATAGACCATTGCTTTGAAATAAATGCTAAAAGGATTTGGGATTTTTTTATCATTTCTAATAAACTACTTTGGCTTTATCTAATAAATTTTCTCTTCTTAGTTCAAATCAGATTTTTATATAAGTTGATTGTGTCTCATGACTTCTGAGTCTTCAATAAAATTCTAGCTAGCATACATTCTTCATCAAACCATTAATAATTGTTTGTATTTTTACCTTTGGAAATGTTTAGGAAGTTGTAACTACAGCTTTTGTAAGACTCATACTTAGATTCTAAATCTTCTAAATTTCATTTTGAAAATCCTTCTTCATTTTTGTAGTTATTTTGAAGCACTTTTGCCTCCTAAAATATCTAATATCCATTGTATCTATTAATAATATGATGTATAAAGGATGACAACATGATGTGATTATTTCTTCACCTAATTCAAAACATTAGATGTTGCTAATATTGTCTAGGATAAAAAGAAGAAAATCAAAATTAGAGTTTCCTTATAGTTGCATTAAAGTGAAACTACCTTATTTTGAATATTTATTAATGTCATTTAGAACCAAAAGATCTAGTCATTATCCAAATCTAACAAATGTTTTTCCTTATAATAAATTGTTTATATTCAAAGCACAAATTTTATTTTACACTTTTCTCATGTTTTGAAAATCTTTGAGGATTCTAGAGACTAATAAGAATCTAATCAAAACAAATTCTAGCATTAAAGTAACCACATATGTAAATTTTTCCTCTCTGAGTAAAAGTAGCAATATCCATGTTTAGGAATTGAAATAGAGAATCCCCTGACAAACCTTCTTATTCATAGAGAGTAGCTTCAAATATATTGAATGTCTTCATTTATCTTTTTTATTTGAACTTACTTATAAAGAGAATTTTGAATCAAAACAACCAAACCTCCAAAAGGTCTTCCATAATCTCTATTCCTTTTATAAGGAGAAGATAAAATCAAAATATTTTAAAAAAAAATTCTAGAAATTCCTTAACTTCCCATGTCTTAGATATATAAAAAATGTCAAAGTTATTTAAAAATGATATATTATATAACACCTTCACTTTATTTATTATTAATCCATCAATATTTAAAAGCCAAATGTGAGTCTTACAAAAACTCTAATTATAGTTTCCTTAAATATTTTCAAAGACCAAAATACAAATAGCCAATAATGGTTTGATGAAGATTATAAAACAACTAGAATTTTATTGAGAATTTATATGTCACCAAAAACTATTAATTCATATAAAAACATGATTCAAACTAAGAAAAAGGAATTTGTCAAACAAAGATAGACTGGTTTAATAGAAATAATAAAGAAAGATCCCAAATATTTTTGTTATTTATTTCAAAGTAAAATAAGAATAGACTATGCTTTTTCTCTTAAAGATATTAAAAATTTCTACCATGCTTTATTTATTAGAAATAATAAAATAGAAAATTTTCATAATAATGGTAAATGTCTTATTCATTTCTTTTGATAATAGAATGCAAAGGAAAAACTAGCATTAGGAGAATTTGCTAATTTAAATAACTCATATTAAGAAACACTTAAATGGGAAGGACCATTGAAATGGAATGCCATCTAGAAGAATTTAAATTTGGTTATACATGTAGGATTAGAAAAGGAATAATGTGTCAATATACTAGTTATAATGAACACTATTTTTTTTCAAAATTCTAAGTACTATTTAAAATCTATGCTTAGAAGATGAGCTAAAGAAAATTAGATCAAAAAATTTCCTAAAGAGAAATTAGGCATTAACGTTTTACTACAGACCATCTGATCAATTTAAAATATCTTATTAATAGAGAAAAATGTCCACATAAGAAAACTTTTATTGGCTTTGTAGATTCTTCTAATGCCTATGATTTTGTTCCTCAAAGAAAGTTATGGAGGCACTTGGAAAATTTAGAAGTTCTTAATACATTATTATTTGCTATTGAGAAACTTTACAAAGAGGTGTGTACATTCAATTTATAAATAGACAAAAAATAATTTTATTTAATAGTTTTGTTGGTGTTAAACAAGGATGTCCTCTTTGTATTACTTTATTTGTGCTTTTAGTTAATGAACTTGAAGAGTGCAAAAATAAAATACCAACTCAATTTATAATGACAATTAGAAGCAATCTTGTTAGAATCTTACCATATGCAAATAATGTTGCCTTAATTTCAAATTTAGTAGAAGAATTGTCATAAATGCTTAATACTTTTGATGCCTTTTATTATCATTCAAGAATGAAAGTTAATTTTCAAAAGGGAACTTGCAAAAAGATTTATAAAATGTTGACAAAAAAACACCAAAAGTATTAAGCATTTGTTTTAATCCTTCCATTGAAGTAGAAATTAAGACAACATCATCAACATAGAGTAAAAGTATAACAAGAGTGCTTCTAGTTATAATTGCAAATTAAGTTGGTATTTTATGCATCCACTTTTCAAGTTCATTAATAAAAAGCTCAAATAAAGTAACAGAAAGAATACATCCTTGTTTAACACAAACAAAACTATTAAATAAAAAATTTTCTTATCCATTTGCAAACTAAATATATATTTCTTTATGAAGTTCTTGGATGGCAAATAGTTATTTATCTAGAATTTCTAAATTTTCTAAGCACCTCATAACTTTCTTCAAATGATTGAATCATAAGCCTTATAAAAATCTAAAAAGCATGCCTCTTATTACATTAATAAGATAAGTAATGAAATGATATATAGTAAAATTTTCAAGCCTAAATTTTTCTTGAGAAATTCCACATATTTGATTTTCTTCATCCAATCTTATAAGCATAGGTTCTAGAATAGTATCCAAAATTTTGGTAAAAGTATTGTTGATTATAATAATATTTAGTTATAGTGATTAATATTGGAAAGAAAAAAAATAAATCTTCATCCTCAAATATCTACGCAAATCTAGATCATAAGTGATGAGTCATGTTCTAGTGGTTGTGTTGGAATAATAGTGTTGACGTAGAATTTATTGCATTGACACATCAATGTTGATGCAAAGGTAAGATGTGCCTATATAAATGTGTGTACTATCTACATTTATGATACCATTTTCGTTAGTGTAATGAAGCTCTTGCAATTTATTTTTGTGAAAGTTAGAATTTATCACTGAGTTCTCGTAGCATGAACTTAGTTTGATTGATTGGAATGTTATTTGAGTGATTATATACCTAGATACATTTTTATGAATGGCAATAAGATCGAGATCAATTTAGCTTCATTGCAGCACTTGGTATAGTTTAATAACTTGCTTAGTTGCAATTCAATTTCTTAATGCATTTAGCATAATGATTACTTTTTCAATATGTTAATGATTGGAAAAATGAGCACAAATAGTTCAAGCATAAACAAGTATTCACTTGGCAATCTCAGTAGCACTATTGCTTAGTTTTTCCTAGCAGCATAATGCTTGGTAATCCCAACACTTGGTGCGTGCATCCAAGATATGTATGGCAAACTAGGATCAGGCACTCATTGTCTTAGGCTAGATTAGGACTTTACTTCTATAATTTGATTAGTTTAGATTAGATTAATAATTTAAATAATATTTTAATAATAATTCAACATAGATGATGTAACATCAACATCAAACGCTTCAGTCATACTTAACCATATGTGCTAAAGCCACACAAGTGTTATTGGAAAGATAACTAGTAACCTAGCTATCTAGATACCCCCACTAGTCCAGTCTACAAAATTTGATCAAGTTACATATGAGTGCTTATAATTTGTATGGTTGGGTGTAGGTTCTACTTTGTTATTAATCATTGACACCATTGCCAAGGATTGGTTCTAGTGATTTAGATTGTTAAAATCATAAAAAGACTACTATTAGATCTTAAAATATTTATTGCATAAGAATAATATTATTTTATTTTAATACACTAAAGTAATTAAGAAGATGTCTTCTTCTTGTAGAGCCAATTCTCCACCTATTGGTGATTCTATAAGGGATATGACAAGATAGTCAAGAATAGAGATGATGTATCTCAACAAGTTAAAGCTATCTACCAACATGTAGATCTATACTATCTAAATTTCACTTTTATTCTTCACCAAGATGATCAATTATGAGGAGGAACTTGAAAAGAAACATTATGTTGTCATCTAATCATTTAATATCATCAATGTTCATGGTAGCATTGATGAAAGTGGAATTTGAACTATCAATGATTACAAGGTGGTTGATGAGATGTTCAAGGCCTACCAATCCATCCAAGCCCAATCATGGAAAAATCATTTCATGGAGGCATACCATGAAATTGCCTAGTGAAACAAGGCCACAATTCCATTAACATTGCAATTTGAAAAGGAGGATACTAATTATCAATCAAGTAGATCACATTGCTAAAATCCTCCACCCTTCATTGCAAATGACATGAAAAATCCATGGTTATGTTTAGCCTTGGCTAACAACCAAGGAAAAAGAAGAGAAAAACCTAAGACAAGAAGGACCTCTAAGCCTAGATCTTCTAACAGGCCAACCAAAGATAGTCAAAGAGCCCAGGGAATGAAAGCAAGTTGACATAACTCTTCCAATTTTCCAACTTTCTTATCTTTGTCATTACAAGCTTTGACAAGAATGAACATGACTAAGAAAGAAGGGGTAGTGGTAGGTGATAGGGTGGAAATGAATAGAGAGACCATCATAGAGATGGAGGAAGAGATAGTAGGCAGGACTAAGAAGCAAGGCACATACATGAAAGAAGGCATAGTAGGTAACATCAAAGGAGACATGTTCAATAGAGAGATCATGAATATAGAAAATATTATAATAAATCCTTGCTTTCTATCCACAATATTAATATGAAGAAGATAATCTACATTTCAACAAGGCATTAGAGTGATAATTAGATTAAATGACTAGACTAGAGCAATATCTCTAACTTCAATGATGGCTACAATGCTAATCTACAACACCATTATAAGCCTTCCATAATGCATGTGATTTGAAAAATATAGAGAATGAATCGAAAAAGCTAAAATTATTTTCTAAGATACTCATTAAGAAAGCAAAAATTTGGTACTAGTTCTTAGAACTAGAATTAATTCAAAAGTGAAGTACAATGCTAAAGATCTTTAATTACAAATATTAAACATACTTCAAAGTGTTCAATATGAGAAAGCAGATTCAAGAATGAGGACAAGGTAATTATGAGTCTCTTGATGCAACCTTGAGTAGATATTATTCACTACTATATAGATGCTTGAGCCATGGCTTCTCTCAGAGAAAACATCTATGTCATATCATAGATGGACTTAGAAATAAGACAAAGGAAACTATTGGGGGTCTATGCATAAAGGATACTTTTAGAGATGAGAATCCATTAGATTCAAAGGTTAATTAATATTGTAGTTAAAGAAGAAGAAGAGCTAAAATGACAAGAGAACATTAAGGAGTATAATAAAGAGCCTTCTTTCTACAAAAGAATGTCCATCTCTATTAACAGAAAGAAGAGACATTGTTGGAGAAAGTGGTTTAATGGAAGACTTTACCAATACAAAAATATATTACTAAAATATTGGCTAAAGTTGATAAATTACGGAAGTTAATTGGTAAAAAATTTTAATTAGCACTTAAGATTGTGGAGAAAAGGATGAAGCAATGTATAACTAAAGATAAGAATAAGAAAAAAAAGGATACTAGTAGGAATCACTACTAGCACAAAGGAAAATTAGCTATAGTGGAAGATGTTATAAACTTTGATTCAAATGATGAAGGATGTGACTAATGCCAATATGAACATCGCAAGGGATACTGTTTAGCTCTATCACACTTATAGGAATATAAGATTTATGTCTTAAATCTAAAATTCATCAAAAGAAAAGCATCTAGGAGGCTACTTTACCTATAAGGAAAATATAAGAAATCCTACCACCCACAATAGTATTATCCTAGTGGGGCTCCATCTCAACTTCAAGACTATTATCAACAACAGTGGCAAAATTGATAATTGTGGGGGATGCCACCATCAAGGTAGGAATATTCATATAAGAAGACTAACCCTTATGAATATTATGTCTAGTAGCGTTTGTCCCCAAGTAGTTCTACCATCTATGTCTACGTTTACTACTATTATCATTTAGAGTATCAAAAACCTACTACTCCATGAATAGAATCTCTCTCATACATTCCTTATTTACCATAACACTCATAGTCTCATGGTTCTAATCCATTGCCACCTACTCCACTAATGTAATGTGAGCTATCTTCATAGCCATAGTAATGAAATGCTAGATGAGCCATGAACATGTAGGTGGATGATAGCTTAAGCACTTCCAAGCAGAAAACCTAGAAACATCCATTTTTTATACATGCCAATCTACCCAAACATGTACAAGTATCCATGGTTGTGGATCCCATACCTACATCCTCCTAGATGCATTCTATGCTACCTTCAAACCAAAATGTATAAAATGTCCAAACTATCATGTGAACCTATGCAATCATTAATTAGATTAAGGAAAGTAACCTTTCTGTTAAGAGAACTAATATAAGAATTTCCCTTATTTATCTAGAGATTGTATAGAATGCCCCATGCAAGGCTCTACTAGATTTAAGTTTTGAAGTTAATTTGATCTTACAAAAAATTCATAAAGCCTAAAGTTTGCCTCTTCTAAAGAAATGCAACATAAGGTTAGAACTTTTTGATCTTTTTTTCACTGTTTCCTTGGGATTGGTAGAAGAAATTAAGATCATAATCAGTGGGTGGTCCTATCCCATCTCTTATTATAGAAAGAGTTTGACTTAGCACCATTAATGCTAAGCTAGGAATCAAAGAATTTTCCTTGAAAATTTTTAAGAAAAATGAACATGGAAGTATAGAGAAAAAGTGTAATTCATGCATCACATTCAGTGACATGGGATTCAACTACATGTAGAAAATCTATGTGGTTAGACAAAGAATCATCACATCATGCAATTCATATGAAGAATAATTGTGTATGTAAAGTTGCCTATATGCAATAGTCACTAAGCAGGAAGACATCTAATGACAAATAATAGATGAAAGCTACAAGTCTACCATGTATATGGAGCCTCTGGAAATCCTCATAAGTGCTTACATTGATGAACTAGATGCCATGAAATAACTAAAATGAAAGCTTTCTCATATGGAAATAAATAAGAAGAAGAGATGAATTGGAAAAATTTGAATGTCCCTAAAAAAATTAAATCGAAGCTCATTGAACTTAAAACATTATTAGAATCTCTATAATTTGTATTCTTGAAAAATGGCATACCGATATTTGTAAATCTCTAGCTCACACAAGACTAAAAATATAAGTTGATGAGCAACACATATACCCTACACCCAACCATATGAATTACAAGCATTAGCATGCAATCCACTCAAATTTTGAAGACCTTGAGTTCCTAAGTACATTGGTACTAGAAAGTGAACTTGCCCAAATAGTCATTTGTTGTCTTCCCAATTACACCTGTGATATGCAATGGTATGGTTAAGTATAATAGAGGCATATGATTTTTATTATTTTTATGGTTTATGTTTTGGGTGCTAAAAACAAAGGATGAAAGGAATGAAGTAATTTAATTGCTAATTTAATCTAACTAACTACACCTTAACTAATCCTACACATCTTGAACACATATAATGCTGCTGGGTTATCAAACGCTAAGTGTTATCAAGATTACCAAGCATCATATGCATGCTCGAAGTGGTTGCACTTATGTGCTTAATTACTTGCTAATTAATCTAGTGTAGCTTAGCTTAGTTTATCCTAATTAATTAATTACTTACTTACTTAAAAAAATAAATAAAATCACATAAAATATTAAATGCATAAATAAATAATTAATCTATTTCCAAGTGCTGCAAGGTTTGATCAAAAGGCTTATCTTTATTATCGTTCACACTATTGTGCTCAGGTACATCAATGCTCAAATAAAGATTTGTATACTTTCTAACTCCTACTATGGGCACTTAGAAAATATTTTAACTCTTAAATGAACAAATTACAAGAACTTTGCTAAGCTTATGACAAGACATGTCATAAACACGATGGGTGTGTGCATATTTATATACTTTATTATGGAGCTGTATTGACAGGGTCTCATAAATGTAGCAAATGCTATGTCGATGGGGACCTATCAACATAACACTTTGATGCTTCATCATATCACCATGACTGAATGAAAACTCATCCTTAAGTTACCTTACAAAATTGAAAAGGTATGGGATTATTAACTAACACTTAACACAACAAACTGACACAATGAAATTGAGTGTCCAAGTGTACAAATTGACATCATTACAAAAATTTGTGGTGTTCATGACACAAAATTGAACACCATCACATGAGTGCTTAAACTAGACAACACATTCTTTGATGACATGAAGATGGTTGTGAAGATTAAATAGTCCCAGCTGGTGGAAGTTCCTAAGGTTCCAATAGATCTTTGCTAGCTTCAGGCTCTCACGATGGTTGAGAAGGCTATGATTATCTTGCTACAACTACTACCTTTGATGGAAGGTGAAAGGTATCTAGTAATGCCTTCATCTTCTCCTCTTTTCTTCAAGGATCATTCATTTTCCACATGGCATTGCCAATGTGGGCTGGAATGGGGATATCCCACAAACAAGGCATTACTAGGAACAACTCCTTGACATTGACGAACTAGGCAGTGAATTATTTGCATTTGACATTGAACACCTTAACTGTGTTTTATAGCTCTTGGTAGTCATTCACTCTTTTGGGAAGGCTCTTGGTAGTGGATCTTTGATTAGTATATTTACCCTTGAGAACCTCAAGTTTAGCATTTTCCTTTGCAAGCTTTTGCTTGCTGTCCTTATGGTGCTTAAACTCAACCTTGTACAACAAGTACAAGCTAGCCACTTGCTTTTCTAGTTTTGACCATGGTCATTCGATAGTCAACATAACCAAGTTTGTGTATTGGAGATTGGCAAGCTCCATATATTCAATCATGTCCTCTATCTGCAATTCCTCCAAGAAAATTTCTACTTTATTATAATAATCAATTCCATTAATGATGGGCTACCATAATTCGTGTCCTTGTTAGAGTTTGTGAAGAGTCTCATTCACCTTTGCCTTCATCACTTAAATATGTTTTTCATTTACTTCCTTTTGTAGGCTGATCTAGTATCTGTAGTGATCTTTGACTCTCCCAATTTTGAAAGCCTCTAATTTCTAGGTAGCTACTTTTATTGTAGTTTTTTGGCAAAGGACACAGACCTCCTCCATGGAGAGGTTTCTATTCTCGGCTACCAATCTCCTTAACTCTTTTTTTTTCTATGATCAGTTACTCCTATTGTTGATGGATAAAACTAATTAATTATTGTTTATGTGCATCAACATTTTGCAAGCAATGGTTATTTGCAGTCAGCTACACATTCTCTTAGTGGATTAGATCTAATGCCTTCTGAATTTTATGTTATTGGCCTTTGCTAAGTATCAGTAGAACACCACTGTCTCCATTGCATCCTCAACCCCTTTTTACCTAGTGTGAAGCTATTCAAGAGCTTCATCTCTTGTTAATGTTAGGTTGAGAAATGCAATGTCAATAATTTGTACTTTCAATTTAGCAACCTCTATAGCCAAGAATTCATTCAACTCCTTGGCTGTTTTGAGTTACCTTTCCAAAATAATGTTTTTGCCCCTTGCCTCTAGCAGCTCCAACTAGGTTGTAGTTATACTATTTGGAAGGTTAAAGACATTTAGAAGCAGTTTTCTAGTTCCTACCAGTTGATTTAGTAGTTGTTCATGTTGTGTTATGCTTAATTTTCCACTTACAGTCCCTGCGGATGTCTACACATCTTTAAGTGCAATGACATCTAGTACAAATGCTGCAGGTACATTAAGGGTTTCGGTGATTTTGTTAACAACCACCCCAACTGCTATTTCTTGCCCCTAGTGCTACATCACTAGTACTATTGCCTCCTTGCCCTCCTCCAAACACATTGAGAAGGTCATAGCATTCTCGTAAATCTCTAGGAGTTGCTACTATTCTAAGAAAGATACCATTACCTCTTTGGTGCTAGGATTCAACCTCATAGATAATTGTGTTCATTTGGTAGAAAAAATGAGTCCACTTATTCCCATCAAGCTAACTACTTGAGCCACCTCATTTAGATGACTCATCGCTGGGTGGTATGTAGATAGGTCTCCACCACTTGTGCCTGATTGTTGCTCTTGCCTACTCAAGAGTCATTCTTAGTACTCATGCAATGGTTGGGATGTTGGAGCAACATCCAACATAGTTTTCTAAGTGGTAGGTGGAGGTGGTGGCTACTACTTCTTTTCTTGGATGGTTATTGTAGGAATTTTTTCCTTCATCATCTCTACCCAATTAGTGATAGGAGTGCGTTGAATAATATCATTAGTGTAGAGGACTATTCTTGCCTTTCGACATAGTTTTCTAGTGAGGCATGGGAAGAGGAATGCCTTCCTTCCACATTCATTCTCCTTGAACCGCTTCTCTATATCTTAATCGAGTAGCTATGAAAGGTTGACCAAAAATATTTCACTCAAAGCAGCACACACATAAGTAGAAAAGGTAGTGATCTTGCTAGGCCTCACTGTGGGATTTAGGTAAAAGGTTGCAATCTTATAGTGGATTCCTTCTATTGGTGTGAGCATGTTGTACTCCTTGCAGTCAACACCATAGAACTACTGAATTCATTTCTTTTTGATGCTAGGGTCTACTTGCATCAGAATATCGACAAGATTCATCCCAGTTTTAAGTAACCCAGGTGCCTCTACAATGGCTTGCACTAAGTAGGACACTAAAATGTCCTTGATCTTAATCATTGAATTGGCTTGCATATTGTTCCAAAATAGGAACATCTCTCCCATATACCACTCCCCACTAGAATATTGGCCACATGGGAGAGGTCTTTAGTTGGTCTTTGATGAGTGGCAAGGTACCCCTACACTCAACCATATGAATACGAGCGTTTCATGCACAATTCGGTTGAACTCTGCAGACAGACTAGTTTTGATATCTAGACAGTTATCCTTAGGTCACAGTTCGCTATCTTCCCACCTGGACTAGTATTAACTTTGTCACATATGGTTTAGTCCAGAGTGAGGTGTATGACGTGTTCCTATGCTAACGCTACTCCTGGGTATGATGGTAAATAATATTAACTAAGCTAAGAGAGGAAGGGTGAGAGAGAATCTAAACTAGCCTAAGTGCGATGAGCATCCATTCCTCGATCATCCGTACTCATCTTGGACTTCATGCACAACTACCACTAGGATTACCAAGAGTAGATCCTAGGTACGCTACTGGGTTACTAGGTAGTTACACTTAAATGCTCATAATCAAGTCATACTCATTCTATGTTTAACAAGAGTTTCGGATGAGAAGAAATTAACTAAGAAAGTAGTAAATAAAAATTAAATAAATAATTAAGCTAAGTGAATCCTGCAATGATGAAGTAATCTTGATCTTTATTTTTGATCATGTGCGTGTCCAAGTACATCACACTCGAATAAGGATGCTGTATAATTACAATCATCACACTGCGGGCATACACTGGGAGGAAAAGGATTGAGAGGAAAAATGAAAACTAAAATCAAAACTAACTCTAAAACTTAAGTACTCTTATTGGAACTGTCTACCTCTTATTTATAGATGAGGAGATAAGTTGTGATATCGCGTACACAATATCATGGTCAACTAAATGGCGACTCATCATACCCCCACAACTGAATGAAAACTCACCCTCACGTTATAGTGAGCACAAGCTTCATTAATTACACAGTGGACAGGTACAGGATTATTGGATGGTGAAAATGGGTTTATTTTGCAGTGTGGAATCAAAACAAAATAGAGGCACAACACAAAAAATGTGCTATAGCTACAAAATTCGTGAAACTCATGTAGTTCTTGGTGGCGGTGGCTCCTCCATAGGTGCTTTCCCCTTGTCTTATGCTCCAGGTCTTGGGGCTTGATGGCGTTGAAGTATGGCCTGGAGTGTCTCCCCTTCAGTTCGGGGATCTTGTGCCGTCCATGCTAATGTTTTGATGTTTGATGGAGTCAGCACTTCCCATGGGTAGGGTAGTTGCAAAAACATTTGATTTTCCTTAACATACTAGGTCACAAATACCCGTCGTTCCTCCTCATAGGCTCTGGCTTTATCTCTGTATTCTTGAAAATTTGCAAGCCATCGAGCTAGATCTATTGTGACACCTTTTTGTCCTTGGTAGCTTGCTTTCACCACCTCAAGTTTAGAATTTGCAATCTATAGTTTTTACAACATCTTCTTGCATTCTGCAAATTCCGTTTCATATTTGATGTGGATGGTAGCTACTTGTTGCTCGAGCTCTATGATTGGGCACCCTACTGTTAACATGGTAAGGTTGGCATATTGCAAGTTTGCCAACTCCATGTATTCTGTAAGATCTTGGATCTGTAGATCCTGGTTCTTAACTTCCGCCTGGTGGGAAAATATATATGTGTCCAATATGGCTCCCCAGTCAGTGTGTTGAGCACTGATATCATTGATGTGGGCCTTGGCTATATGGATCTCCTTCTCAAGGATCTGTTTGTACATCCCCACTTGGTCCCAGAAGTTCTCATTTAGCTTTTCATGTCGTTTAGCCTCATTTTTCCACATGCTTATTTCGATAGCTGTCTTTTGGCGGATGGTGCGTACCTTCTTCATTGAGAGGGTTTGATTCTCCCTAGCTAAATGGCCGATGTCTTGGTTGACCCAGATGAATTGTTCTCACAATTGATGGAAATGTTCTTCGAGAACATTCTTTTTCTTCTCCACAGTAGTCAACCAAAGGTTATCGACAACAAGCTGCTTTTTTTCCTCCTATAAGGCTTTGAGTGCCTTGATATGCACATGAGTTTGCACCTGTGCTACAGAGGCATCCCAAACAACCTTTTCTTTTTCCTCAGCCACCTTCTTATTCTTCATTAGTAGTTTGGTTAGTTTCTCAGTTTTGAAATTGTCTAGCTGGTCTATGGGAACAAAATGCAAAGGGTCCTGCTATGCTGCTTGTAGGGCCATGAGCTACTATTGCAATTTCTGCACTCTACTTCAGCATGCTCAAACCCTCACTTCTGTTAAGACCAGCTTCCCTTTAGTGGAAATGATGTCTGATTGAACTGCTATAACATCTTGAGGAATGTCAAACAGAGACGTCATTATTTATCCTATTTGTAACAATCGATCAAGCGCATCCTCATGTTTTGTAGGAGTCATTAAGGTTTTGACCAAAGTTTGAGCATCCTGTTCTCCCATGAGATCTACTAGTGGTACAAAAGGTACATTGAATGATTATTTAATGTGGTCTACCACCACTTTTGTGGCTCCTGCTACATCTTGGTGTTGCATGACCACCACTGTGGCCCCTTCACTAGTTTCTAATTGCACTTGGAAAGATGCAGCATTTCCCAAGATCTTTTGTGGCCAAGTACTTTCCTCTCCTCATGTATGAATAGACACTTCATCCCTTGCATGATCCAAAGAAACGGTGGGCTGTATGGCATCATCAATGATGTGTAAGAGATTTGCGTCATCACAACTTACCCAACTGACCATCTCAGTGATGTCCCTGAGATGGCTCATCGATGGTTTGTAATCTTGCGACGGTGGTGGCTGATCTTGGCCTGTGCTAGGCTATGCTTCCTATTGTTGGCTGGGTCCTGTACTTGGAGGTTGGATGGGTCCTACAAGTTGGGTTGTAATTGGCCCTACTGTCTATTCTTGTTCTTGTTTTGGCCCCAATGTCTCACCAGTGATTTTCGTTGCGGCTGGTGGCTTTAACATTTCAGTATAGGAAGCATTTTGGGCTTTTTGGAGGACATCATTAGTGTATCCTCTGATACCAGCATGTTGGCACAACTTCCTAATGAGACAAGGGAATGGTAAGGTAAGCTTCCCTGTCTTTCGTTTTTCAAACTACCTTAGGATCTTTGTAACGTAGAGATGAGGTAGGTTAGCATTAACCTTTCCCATCAGAACTGCACATCCTCTTGCTGCATATGTTAAGATTCTTTTTAAGCCCTTCGTTGGGAAGAGGTGATACATTCCAATTTTGAAATAGATCCACTCTTCCATCATCAACTCTACAAATATCATATCTCTTCCATATACCCTTTTCAACCAAACTCGTCGCACATTGGGGTCTAAACGGGTAGACATGAGCAACCTTGGGCCCTATATTCAGAAGTTTTAATACTTCCGAAATAGTCTATGTAGAGAAATCGACTATCACACCATAAATATTAACGATGGTGCCTTGTTCTCTATTGTGCCAAAATTGGTACATCTCCCCTAGGTACCAAGCACCGCTTTTAGAGAGGGTAGGCCATAAGGGAGACCCTTTTGGGTGATCCCTAATAGCCTCGAGAGAAAACTCTGCAAAAGATTCAAAATTTAATTCCACAATCACCGTAGTGAATGTGGACCTTTCGTGGATAGCCTGAACACAATCTTGGGGCAACGTGAGGTGTTGTCCCTATTCAGGCATTGCAATAGCTCCTCCTTCTGCCTGCCCAAACTATACGGTAGGAGGGTCCTCTTGATGAATGCTAAATGATTATTCCTCCTGTTCTACATGTTGTCTGGTAGGGACTTGTTCCTTGCCTCTCCTAGGTCATTTACTTCCACCTTGGGTAGGACCTTCCCGTTGTCCACATTTCGGGGCCATCTGCAATCACACGAGGCCAAGCGTTAGTACGATTGTTTCTGAAGTTAAGTTTTACCTTACTACTTGCCTTAATTAATTAATTTATTTTTATCTCCGTGTGATGTTTCCTGAAAGATTATAATAGTGATTCCTCTTTGCTTAGGTGGTTTCCAATTTTAATGTTCTGATATAGCTTAAGGGGATGAAATTATTTTTGACACATTTTATTCTTAATTTTTACATCTAATTACCCTTGATAATGTCCTTTGGGAGATGAAAAATTCCAAAAACGTTATGCACTATTTGGTGTATTACCCTCCCCCACGACTAAGCTAAACACTTCAGGTTCAAGTAGGTTTAGACAAAATAAAAATTGGAGTACTAGTGAGCGAGATATAGGTAGAAGAACAAGGGTGTCACACTCGCAAGTTGTAGAGAAAAAATTCAAAAAACTCCCCTACGTNGGGGGGGGGGGGGGGGGGGGGGGGGGGGGGGGGGGGGGGGGGGGGGGGGGGGGGGGTCATATATATAGTTGGGCAGGACACGATATCTCATACACGATATTGCGGCCTAACGATGTTTAGGCCCAAGGGAAAATACCAAATTTCTAGGGTTTTTTCGAAAGTTAATAATGGGAATCAAGGACATGTGGTAGGTGTTTAAGGGTTCTAGGGTAATTTAACTCATTTCGAAGGCACGAATAATGATATGTGGGTGGACTTGAGCAATAAGGCCTTGAGTGGCAAGTGAGAGAAAAAGGCCATGTAATGGTTACATAGGAACATTGGAAGTCAAAGGAATAGTAGTAGGGAAAGAAAGTTATGAAAAATAGGCTGAGGGTAATATATGGTGTGTGTGAGCTATGTTATAAGTGAAAATTACAAAAGATTACACAAGTGGGTCCTCCACCAAGTAGGTTCTAACCTATAATGCCCTTGTGTAACCACACTTAAAAGTGTCCGTGGGTACTCGAAGGGTTAAATGTAATCCACACTGGTTCCACAAAACACACACATGTAAATATCACTGGAATGAGGTAAGAATTCTATGTTACACGTGACATGAGCTACAATTACACAAATTGTGAGATGAGACAAACTATAGAAGGGATTGTAGAGATTGCGACATGAGGTAACTGACCTAGGGCATAGTGAATCCTACGTGTAAAGCATGATTAACGTGTCATTAACCTGTCATTCCAAGATCAGGACCAAGTCTATTCCTCTAATTAGTGACATCGCATTGTTTCATCCCATGATGAGCAACTATGAGAGTACCAAAACAACAAGGTGTACGATCACTTGGCATTTTATTCAAGGGAGGAGTGATTTTTGTTTTGTGGCACTTTTCTTTTCTTTTTCTTTTTCTTTTTCATTCTTCTCTTTTTTTTTCTCTTTACTGAATCCAGAGAAGCCGCCAACCTTCAGGCATGGGTGCATGTCTTTCCAGTGGGACCCCCTAGAACAACATTGGATTTTTAAGTGCCTTTTGATTACTCTTACTCCCATTTTTCGTTAGATCTGCAAGGATCTTAGTACAACCATGTTGCATGATAACCCCCACAGACATCACCAAAGAGAATCCACAAGTCCCCTTCATGTCACATCCATGTTGGAGAAATAGGGTATTGGACTAGGTAAGCATTTGGATTCAGATGATATGAAGGGTGTCTCCAGTTTAGGGTTGGCTTCCCCCACGACTGGGATTGTTGCCACTATGATCGAACACAGTATCTCTGTACGAACTCTAGGTGTAACGTGTTTCCCCAATGCTCATATAAATGTAACAAGATTGGGCATTGGCCCTTGGGGTGATCGTATAGGCAAATGTTGCATTCATACATGTGATTGGCAATTGAGCTCTTATTTTTCTTATCCCTTCTTTCCAATTGTCTAATGATACCTTGTCCTACTTCTCGGGTTGTCAAAACTCTATCTCTAATGATATCAATAAATTCTCCACACTTTTTATGTGTCCATTCCAACATCTTATTGATCTTTTCCTTGACTTCTTCTAGCAATTGTTGTGTTGGCAAAGATGATTTTTCCTCCTTGAGATANTGATGGGTTCGTAATTCGTATAGTTGACCTTGGGCATACATCCCTAAGGTTTCTCTTGTTTCATCACAAAGCCCATCAATGATATGGTACATTAGCCTTTCCTTGGAGAACTTATGGCCTAGACAGTTGTTTAACAGTGCATAATATCTTTCTAAGGCCATATCCAAGGGTTCATGTTGTGCTTGTTTCCACTCTTGGATTTGTTTCCTCAAGGCTAACACTCTTGCATAGGTTCGATATCTTTCGTTAAAGAGTTATACCATTGTTGGCTAACGTCGTATTGTATTTGGTTTTAATCATCTATACCATACTTTTGCTTGGCCAACGAGTGTCATAGGGAAGAGCTTGAGTTTTTGCCATCCGTTATCAATGTTGTTCCATGTACAAGCATCGTAGAAGGCTTGTAAATGTTGTTACAGATCTAATTCATAGCCTCTTGAAAAATTAGGGAAGTTGTTTAAATCGAGCCTAGGTATATGACTCTCTTTACGATGCCTAAAGGAGATTCGAACAACCTCTTGTATTTGTGTTAAGCTTGTAGTGGCTAGTAGGGGTTCATCGTCATTGGGTAAGTTATGCTTTCATGCGTTGGGTCCACCTCAGGTTTCGTACTCCAATCTTCATTGTCATATAGTTCGTTAGGTCTCCAATGAACTTCCTCACTAGGTGTGGCATTATTATCGTCTTGTAGGAGAGGCATGGTTGTGAAATTGTGTGTGACTTTATATGTGACTTTTTATAATTATTTTTTTCTAAAAGATATATCGTTAATTCCTTTACAGTGACCTTGTATGATATAACTAATCTAGATAACTAGCACAGTCCCTGGCAATGGCACCAATGATGAGTGGCGAGGTACCCCTACACTCAACCATACGAATACGAGTGTTTCACACATGATCCAATCAAGCTCCGCAGAAAAACTAGTTGTGATATCTAGACAGTTATCCTTAGGTCATAGTTCGCTATCTTCCCACCTAGACTAGTATCAACTTTGTCACATATGGTTTAGTCCATAGTGAGGTGTATGATGTGTTCCTATGCTAACGCTACTCCTGGGTATGATGGTAAATAAGATTAACTAAGCTAAGAGAGGAAGGATGAGAGAGAATCTAAACTAGCCTAAGTGTGATGAGCATCTGTTCCTCAATCATCCATACACATCTTGGACTTCGTGCATGACTACCACTGGGATTACCAAGCGCAGATCCTAGGTATGCTACTGGGTTACTGGATAGTCACACTTAAATGCTCGTAATCAAGTCGTACTCATTCTGCGTTTAACAGTTGTTTAGGGTGAGAAGAGATTAACTAAGAAAGAAGTAAATAACAATTAAATAAATAATTAAGCTAAGTGAATGTTGCAATGATGAAGTAATCTCAATCTTTATTTCCGGTCATGTGTGTGTCCAAGTATGTCACACTCAAATGAGGATGTCATACAATTACAATCACCACACTGTGGGCATACATTGGGAGGAAAAGGGTTGAGAGGAAAAATGAAAACTAAAATCAAAACTAACTCTAAAACTTAAGTACTCTTATCAGAACTATCTATCTCTTATTTACAGATGAGGATAAAGGCTGCGAGATCGCGTACACGATATCGCGGTCAACTAAATGGCGACTCATCAATCTTGTACCTCTTTAGGTGCTTGCTCTAAGAAAGAGCCAAAGTTCAAGTTCTAGAGCACTATCTTCTAGACCTCCCTTGATCTAATTTGGTTTAGTCATGCCTCTATCAACATTCCCTTAAGGTTTGCTTGTTGAGTTGGTGCCCTTTCTCAATGGAAATGTTCTTTGCTACCACCTGTTCTAGAATCTGATGAATAAATTCCACTTTAGCCTCTTTCCTAAGAGGGCCTATGACATGGGTTGTAATTGGTTCTTCCTGGGATAGTTCTTGGTCCCTTCCTATTCCTGGCCATTCTTCCCTTAGTTGATTCAGTCCTCCTTCTTGTGTGTGTTTGTGTTTTGGTTCCATCTACAGTCACAACACATCCGTGGATTAGTAAATATAATGTGTAACTTAAAATATTTGGATACCTTATCTCATTAATTAGTTACATGTAGATATAGTTAGACCATGGTAAATTGATTATTTTATTAATCTTTTATTGTAAGTGTCACTAGAGCTTGTTGGAAGGGTTTAACTCTTGTAATTTGGTGCTTTAATAATGATTCTTTAGCTAAACCTTTGTGGGAGTTAGAAAAATATCAAAAACATTTCTATCAAAAAAGGCATGTTTGAGGCCCCCATGATGAAAAACTTACCTATAGGAGCTACAAGGTTAAATAACAACACGATTTGGACAAATGGTTAGGAAGTTATGGGCTCTAAAAATTACAAATACTCCTTTGACATTTGTGAGCAAATGTGAAAATTTCTAAGAGGGTCATGTATATATATATTATTTTTGTGCTACATTGATGGGTCCATGTATATGGGGCCTTGTATATGCATGGGCTCCATCAACGGTACCCTGTATATAGGGTTTGTAAATAAAATTTTGAAATTTGAATATTTTGAAAAATAGAAGGAATTTTTGAATGAATTGAGGGTTTATGGAGTCCTAGAAAAGCCAAGAATATGATGAAATCATTGAAAAGGATCATTGAGAGCTTAAAAATTTAAAAAGTTGATGGAGAATGTGTGAATTAAAGAAATACTTAAAGGAGCACATGATCAGATGTAGAAGATGGGTGCATGAAAGATTTTGATTGCAATAATGTCTAAGGATAAGGTGCTTAATGAACCCAACCAAGAGATATGCAAGTGGATCCTCCCCATAGCAAACACATGCCTTTGTTGCCCTTGCATAACCTCAACCGAAGGAGGCCATGGACCCCATAGGTGATTAATGATTTATGAAAGTTAAGGACCAAAACCTAAAAGATTCTATCAAAGAATTCAAGTACGTTAGGAAAAGACACCAAACAAGAACATGGACACTAGCACTAAGGTGAGTTATGGACAACATGGATGGATGATGTAGACAGTAGAATGGAGTTTCAAATTGAGGTCATAAGAGGTTCCTTATGGAATTGTATTTAGATGACTTAAGAAGATCCATCCTTAGTTTAGATCAAAACCAACCACTTTTAGTAACTTTGCGTTGCCACTCCAAGACTAATATATCTCCCTGAGACATAAGAGTGCTTCCACAGAACAACCATCATTCCTTAAAAAGAAGAAAAGAGAAGCAAGAAGTGAGAGAAGGCCTTAGTTAGAAGGGACTTTTAGGCATGGGTAACATGTCTTTCTAGTCTCATAACCACTGCTTGTAGTTCATTTATTTGTCTAAGGGGTGTGCTTTGAATTTTCACCATCTTTTCTGATTTCATTTTTTTTTTTTTTTCTAAAAATTTTTGGATGGGAACCACACCATGTAAAGGCTTATTCAACTTCTTGTTATTAGTTGACACAAAATGGAAAGAAATCCATGAAAACACTCATGCACCTAAGTAGAAGTGTACAAAGAGTATTGAGTCCCTTTAAAGTTACACCACATGCAAATATTTGAATCCTTTCTAATTTTAGAAACCACCAAGGTCAAAAATTTATTAAAAGTTTATTTAATGAAAGGGACCTCATATTCCCAAAATGAGGAAAACTATAGATTTTGTGGAAGTGTGGATGTCATGGACTCACTACTTATTCCATGAAAAAGAAACCATGTCTTAGCCATTAGTACAAAAATTCAAAAATAGAAACCAAACATTAGCAAACAAAAACATTAGGTGCAAACCACCATGAGCAATAGCTACAACACCACTATGTCCTATTGGCACAAAGCATGTTTATTAATAGAAATTATAAAAGCACACTAAAATAAAGTAAAATATATAAGAAAGTATAAAATATTTAGGAAAAATTTAAATGTACGAATATTAGTGTAAAACAAAAAAATGTGTAAAATAGGAAAAAGTTTTAAAAATCAAAAATGTGTAAAATAAACAATTTGCAAAAACAAACATGTGTAAAATAAAAAATAGAAAAATTGAGGAGCCATGTATCTAGTTAGCATGGATAGCCATCTCCCCCATGACTTAGTTGGAAGGATAAGTTCCAAAAAATTGAGTGTAGTTGTCCATTTGTTGAGGTATTTGTTGCACTAGCTTCCTTGAGCTCAGGGAAAGGCTTTATCTATTAGATGTTGACCAACTACTTTTTTTCCAGGCTTTCAAGTTTGTATATGATCATGGCCCCAGAGGAAAAGGTTTCATTGATTATATAAGGCCCCTCTCACAATGTTTGGAACTTAGTTCGTTGACAATGAATGGCGAGGTACCCCTACGTCCAACCATATGAATCACGAAGTGTTCACGCATGAGTCAGTTGAATTTTGTGTGAACTTTATCATTTCTAGTGCACTAGTTCTTTAGGAAGTAAATCTAGCCTTAAGGTCAATCGTTGTCATCCCAATTACACTTGTGATGTATGTTGGTATGGTTAAGTGTAACTAAGGCATCCGATTTTTATCATTTTGTATTTCATATTTTGGGTGCTTGAAATGTAGGTAAAAAGAATTTGATTAACTAATCTAAATTAATTAACTAACTACTATTTAACTAATCCTAACATAAGTATTTGTTCCCACTTTTTGTACACATCTCGAACCCATGTATCCACTGCTGGGCGACCAAACACTATGCTACTGGGTGTACCAAGCAATAAGGTTGTTGGGATTACCAAGTGAATACATGTTACACTCAAACCAATCGTACTTATGTATTTAATCTATATAGCTTAATAATCTCATTAACTCAATTGTTGGAAAATATTTGTAAAATAATTGAGAATAATTAATAGATAATTCAAAATATTGAATGCATATATAAAAGAGCTAATCTATCCAAAGTGCTACAAGGTTTATTAGAAAGCTTATCTTTATTACCACGCACATTTTCATGCTTAGGTACAACAATGCTGAAATAAAGATCTGTACACTCAATGACTCCTACTGTAGGCACTCAAGGAAAAAAAATTTATCTTTCAAATGGAAAAAATGCAAGAGGTTCGCTACTATTGAAATCTGGACTCTTCATAAATGTAATTGGTAGGCATGTATTTATAGGTAACAGACAGACACCTCGTCAATGAAGCCAGTTAATGACAAATCATTAGTTGAGGTACATGTGTGAGGTTCCAATAGAGGACCTTATCTCCTGATTGAAGTTTGATCCTTTTGATTCTTAGGTCATGCCATTGTTTATTGAATGCCTTGTGCACTTCATTCAAGGATAGGGCTACTAATCAGTTTTGTCTAGCACATATAGGTTGATCAGTCTTTCTTTTTGTGTTAGACTTAGATCAAAGTCTAGGTATAGTAGATACAAGCTAGCCACATACTTCTCCAATCTTGACCATGATTGTTTAGCTATCAACAGTGCCAAGTTTGCATAACAAAAATTGTTTAACTCCATATACTTTGTTATCTCTTCAATATGCAACTCCTTCAAGTGAATCTTCACTTTGTTGTAGGCATCAATCCCATCAAGGATGGGCTACCACATCTCTCTTCCTTGTTGGAGTTATTAGAGGGCTTCATTTACTTTAGCCTTTGCCACTTGGATTTTTTTCATTAATTTTCTTTTGTAAGCCAACTTGGTCCCTATATTGATTTTTCACCCTCTCAAACTTGAGAGCTTTGTTTTTCTAGGCGGTGATTTTGATGGTATACTTTTTCCTTAAGGTGTGTACCTCCTCCATTGACAAGTTTCAGTTCTTTATAGCCAATTTTCTTAGTTCAGTATTAACTCTAACAAGCTACTCCTACTATTGATGAATAAATTCCTATATTTGATCGCTTTGAGCATCAACATCTCAATGCTTTATCTTCTTATGCATTTGATTCAAGTCCTTTTAATTGAATGTGTTTCAGCTTCTACCATGTACTATTTGAAGATCGTCATTATTGCTTCCTCCTCAGCCTTTTAAAATCATTCCTAAAGTTGTTTGAGAGCTTCATCTCATATCATTGCTAGGCTGAAGATTGTTTACTCTATAAGTCAGGCACAAAGTTTAGTAACCTTTGCAGCCAAGCGTTGATTTTTCTCTTGGGCCATTTCTAGTTACCCCTCTAAAATGATGCATCTGCCCCTTGCATTCAATAGATTTCACTAGGTTGCAATGATATTCTCTGGAAGATCAAAGATATCAAGAGGCAGTTGCCTAGTTCCTACTAGTTGTTATAGTAGTTGTTCATGCTGGGCTGCATTCAATTTCCTACTAACCATGCCTGTGGATGTTTGCACATCTTGGAGTGTAGATACATCTAGTACAAATGCTGTTGGTGCATTCAGTGCTTTAGCTACATGGTTAGCTACCACTTCTATAATTGTTTTCTACCCTTAGTGTTGCATCAATAAGATAGTTGCCTCTTCACCTTCCTCCAACATTTCCAGAGATTTCTAGGAATAGATGATGTGTTACTAATGACACCATCACCTCTCAAGCATTGGGATCTAACCTCAAAGACAACTGTGTTCTTTGGATAGAGAAAATAGAACCATCCCTCTCCATCTGGCTAATTGTTCAAGCCACCTCATTAAGGTGACTCATTGCTGGTTAATACATAGATGGATTCACCCCACTCATTCTTGCTTTCTACTCTTGTTTTCTCAAAAGCTTCTCTTGGATTTATCGTAGATGCTCAAGGATTGCACGGGCCTCTTCTTGGATTTTTTGTGGGTGGTGGTGGTGATAGCTCCTCTTCTTGAATGGTTGTTGGCATTTTTTCTTTCATGATTTCTACCCATGAGGCTAAGAAAGCATGCCTGAGAGTGTCATTTGAATAGCAAATAATACCTACCCTCTTGCAAAGTTTTCTTATAAGACATGGAAAGGGTAGGGTCTTTCTTCCATGTTCGTTCTCCTTAAAATGCTTCTCAATCTCCAAATAAATTAGATGTGGAAGGTTAAAAGGAAAATTTTCACTTAGAGAAGCACATACTCGAGTGGAGTAGTCACCTTGCTTGGCCTTACTATTGGATTGAGGTGATAGGCCACAATCTTGAGATAAATTTGCTCTGTTGATGTGAGCACACCATACACCTTACAGTCCACCCTGTAGCATCGCTAGGTCCATTTCCTTTTTTTTTTTTCTCAAGATCACTTTTTGTTAATATCTCTGCCAACTTTGTTCCAATGTTTGGCAACCCCAGTGCTTGTGCGATGGCCTCTGCCAAGTAGGAAACTTAAACATCCTTGATTTTTACAATGGGCCCTAGCCTTTTGCTATTCTAGAAGAGATAGGTCTCTCCCATGTACCATTCCCCACTGGTCATGATGATTGGCCACATGGTAGAGCTTTGTAATTGTGTTTTGGAATCCTTTAAAGATTTTTCCAAAAATGGCCTAAAGTTTATCTCTTGAAGAATTGATCTTTGGATCTCTCAAGGTTTGATGATGTCTAGGTAGGCTTGAGTCAAAGTGACCTCAAGCCTTGGCACAAGTCTAGGTGCTTCTCCTCATTGAGATTGTTTTGTAGGCACTTCTTCTTTTGGAATCTATCAAATAGATTCCACATCAGGCTCCTCCTGAAGAGGTCCCATTGCATGGGTCACCTCTTGGTATTCTTGTGCTTGTTCCTGCTAGCCCCTTCTATCTCTGAGTTGTTTCTCCCATGGTTGTGAGGGTTCTCCTTCCTACGAGTGCTTTTGTTTGGGTGTCATCTGTAATCACAATAGAACCATGAATTAGCAATCATTGTGTAACCTTAAAACAATTGGAATACCTTAACTCTTGAGCATAGTTACACTTGGCTAAGTTGTGATTATGGATAACTTAATTGTTATTTCTATTTATGCCTTATCATTGATAAATCATCCCAAAGGTCGTTGGAGGGGTTAACTTGGAAAAAGTTGATGTTTATGTATGATTAAGGTTACTAACCCTTGGAGGAGTAAGAATTTTTTTTTGAAAATTGCATCAAAAACCTTAAGGTTTGTGGCCCCCATGATAAAGATCTTAACTCTGATAAGTGTAGGATCGAAGAATAAAGTGATTTGGATAAATGGTTTGAAAGTTATGGACTCTGGAAGGTTTTGGGCTTTGAAAAACTACAAAAATTCCTTGTGTGTTATGAGAAAATGACAAAAAAGTTCCAAAGTGTCTGGCAATATACATAGTATTTTTGTATTATGTTGATGAGGCCTTAATGATGGGGCCTCATTAACAAGGTCAGCTACATTGACGAGGCCGCGACGACATAGTTGTTGACCACTGTCGACTTTTGTTGACTTTGGTCAAACTATGAAAATACATGGAATTTCTTGATGAAATTGGAATCAAATGAAAGCTTAGAAGACCAAGAACAATATGAAATCATGAGAAGAGGATGTTGAAGTTCATAAATTTGAAAAAATGGAGAAAAATTAATTTAATCGATAAATGCAATGAAAGATTAAGGAGTACTGAGTGATTTACACTATGGAAAATACAAAATATAAGATTGTAGCAATGTTAAAGGTAAGGAACCTTAACTAATCAAGATAAAATTTATGCAAGTGGTCATCCCCATAGTAGGCTCATGCCCTTTTTGCCCTTGCATAACCTCAACTAAGGAGTTCATGGACCCCATTGTCGATTTAATGATCATGACAAGTTAAGGACCAACCCAAAAGAATCCACTTAAGAATTCCAACACATTAGACTAAGACATAGAGCATAACATAGAACCTGGTAGTGAGGCGAGTTATGGTAGCATGGATGGAGGCTAGAGAAGGTGGTATGGAGTTCCAAATTAAGGTCATAAGAAGTCCTTTGTGGACTTGTGGTTAAAATGACCTGAGAAGTTCCATCTACAGTCTAGACCAAAGCCATCTACTTTCAGTGACTTCACATCATCACTCTAAGATCAATCCATCCACTTGAGACACAAGAGTGTCATCACAAGACAACCATAATTCCACAAAGAGGAGAGAGAAGTAGGAAGTGAGAGAGAGTGGACCTTAGTTAGAGGGGACCTTCAGGCATAGGTGTATGTCTTTTGTGTCCCATAACCAATGCTTGTAGTCCTTTTATTTGTCCAAGTGCTGTGCTTTGAATTTCCATTGTTTTGTTTTGTTTGAAATGGGAACCACATCATGTGAGGACTTATTCACATCGAAGGTGTGTGCTTTGATTTTCCATAATTTTTGTTTTATTTTTTATTTTTTGAATGATGGGAACCACACCATGCAACGATGTTATCTGTCTTCCTATCATTCCATGAGAAACACTCAAGCACTTAAGCAAAAAGAAGAGTACAAAGAGTATTGAGTCCCCTTGAAGTCACACCCTTTACAAACCTTTAGATCCTTCCTAATTTCAGAACTACCAAGGTCATTGATTGATTAAAAGTTTCTTTAATGAAAAAGGGACCTTAAATTTCCATAACAAAGAAAACCATAGAGTTCTTTGGATGGGTGGATGACATGGACTCACTACTTGTCCCATGAAAAATAAACCATGTCAAAGTCATCAGACATCAAAATTAAAAAATAGAAACTAGACATTGACAATCACACATTAAGCACAAACCATCATTAGTCAACAACAACAACAACATTATGTCCTATGACAATAAAGTAGATTTATTGGCAAAAATGAGAAAATATCATAATTAATCAAAAGAAACACAAGAAACAAAATATAGTAAAAAAATATAGAAAGTGTAAAATAATCAAGAAAATTTAAATGTACTAAAAATGATATAAAATTAAAAAGGGTAGAAAAACTGATAGGCCATGGTAATGGTCAACACAGATGGCCATCTCCCCACGACCGAGTTGGAAGGAGGAGATCCAAAAAATAGAACATGGATGTCCATTAGGTAAGGCGATAGTTACACTAGCTTGTCTTGGTTCTAAGAAAGGTTTGACTTGTTGGATATTGGCCAACTGATTTTTATTTGGGCTATTAGGTTTGTAAATTATCATGGCCCTAGAGAGAAAGGTTTGATCAATTATATAGGTCCCTTCCACAATGTTTGAAATTTTTCCTTTTGAGATACATGTGTGGGGTTCTAGTAGAGGACCTTATCTCCTAGTTGAAACCTTACTTTCTTAATTCTAAGGTCATGGCATTACTTGTTGAATGTCTTATTCACCACATTTAAAGATAGGGTCACTAATTGATTTTCTTCTAGCACATTTAAATTGATCAATCTTTCCTTTTGTGCTAAACTTAGGTCAAGGTTTGGATCACAGGCCGTTGAGAGTGTACGAAGCTCAGATTGAATTGGGAGTGTTGGAAGTTTCATGTACACTAACTCATAGGGAGAATATCCAATAGAAAGTTTCCAAGTTAATTGATAAACCCAAAGAGCATCATTAAGTTTTGTGCTCCAATCCTTCCTATATTTGCTAATGGTTTGCATTAATATTTTTGTAATCTCTTGGCTAGTTACCTCT
>MNCI01006820.1:370567-426801 GCA_015680685.1 Gnetum montanum | reverse complement strand
AGCATCGATTGTGTTTAACCATGCCCTTCCCATGATAATTGGGAAATCCCCTTTGTCATTATTGATTTCAATCACCAGGAAGTCGGCTGGGTATGACCATCCACCTACAGTTGTAACAATGTCTTCAACCTGCCCCAGAGGGACGGTGATGGACTGGTCAGCCAGCTCAAGGCAGACATTGCTCTTCTTAAGTGGAGGTAGGTTCCAGGTCTTATATAATTGTTGTGAGATTAAGTTAACCCCGGAACCTGAATCAAGGAGATCCTTATGTGGTTCATTCCCGGTGACTTGAAGGTAAACTTGGGAGACTCCTGGATCTGATAATTTCTTGGGAAGGTGACCAACTTTGATCCAGTCGGTTACCGTATGTGTTAGCATAACCGTGTGCATCGGACGTGATTTTGCGGCTGGAAGATTTCGCGAACCCGCGTTAGGTGTAGAAGCATTAGGAGGCTCAACTGCTTGTGGGGGCAACGGCGTAGTTAGATTGTTGGTCCTAAGGAAAGATCTTTTGGGCAGACACTTGTTAGAACCAATCAGGGCTGAAGGTTTAGGTGCCCGCGCAATGTTGGGTTGTTGCAGCTGAGTAGGGGTTACCCTGGGTTTTGTTGGAGCAGCTGGTGGTGCAGCCTTAGGTGCAAGAGGTGCGGGTGTACGTGGAGGATGTCATGGGTATGGGACATTTCTTGAAGGACGGGGAATCCGAAAACATTCCTGAACGTGGGAGTAGCCTGGAGGGCTCATGTAACTCGTGAAGTTACTTGGAAAAACCGGCTACTGCACATAATGACCATGAGGATCAGGCTGCTGGTAAGGGTATTGATGCGTCGGCTGTGGTATCCCCCATGACTGTGGGTATTGCCACTGCTGATGTTGTTCGATGGGCTGCGGAGGCACTCCACTTGGATAATACGTCAAGGGTTGGTGGAACTGCCTTGGGGTACCTTGTGGATAAGGTAACCTTCGGGGTGTTTGCCGTTGATTCAGCCTTGGATTTAATGCATACACCCCAGACTCCTGCAGATGTGAGATAATTGGACAACATCCCTTAGGATGGTCATAGTAGCAGACCTCACATCCACCATCATTATCTGAATCCGAAGTTTTAGCCTCATCAGAGTTAGAAATTTTTCCCTTACCCTTGTTATGTGCAGGGTTAAAGTTTCTCCGCTTGGTTTTGCCTTTAGCACTACCTTGTTCTTCCTTAGACTCTTTTACAATTTTCAAAACTGTTTCTATTCGTGAGTCTAAGGAATCCCACATTTGGTCTACCTTAGCCGATACCTCCATTGTTAACTTCTAGATCAGCATGGTTTTTTGGTTCACCAACTCCTCGAGTGGTGACTCATCCTCCTCATCACAGAATTTCACTCCCTTCTTGCGAAGGGAGGGATCACGGTTGTATTCCTCCGCACTTTCTCTTTTTCGTAGCTCACCCTCTTCTTGTGCTACTTGTTCCAACAATACTTCAACTTCATGGGCTCTTAATCGGGAGAGTCTCCCTTGGGCATACGTCCCAAGAGTTCTTCTTGTTTCATTTCGTAGCCCATCCACGAGGTGACGAAGTTGATCCCACTTAGCGTACCCATGGCCCGGGCAACGATGTAGCAGTGTGTAGTAACAAGCCATGGCAGCATCCAAGGATTCATGAGTTCCTTGTTTCCAGCCTTGGATCTGCTTACGCAAATTGGACACTCTGGAGTACGTTTGATATTTGTTGTTGAACAATTCAAGCATCGTACTCCACCTCCTGATGGTTTCCAGTTCTAAGGACCGGTACCAGCTTTCTGCTTCTTTAGTGAGTGTCCTTGGGAACAACTTGAGTTTCTGCCACTCATTGTCTATGTTCTGCAAGGCACAGGCATCGTGGAATGCCTGTAAATGATGTTGAGGATCAGCGTTGTATCCCCCTTCAAAACGTGGGATATTATTTATATCCAAACGCTTGATCCTACTGTCTTTCAAATGCCTTGTGGGAATCCTAACTGCCTCTCTAATGTCAAGCATACTTCGGGTTGCGAATAGGGGTTCGTCATGATCATCTCTTTCATGACGTCTGTGATGTCTACGTTGTGGTTCCCTATTCTCCCTACGTCCTTGCCCTTGTCCTAACTCCTCTCGACCTTCTTGTCGAGGCATTTCATCTCTTTTACCTTTACTCTCCGCGTTATGCTCATGGTGGCTGCGCCCAGATGTGGAAGGAGAGGGTGAATGATGTGATGAAGGGGAAGAAGAAGGGGATCCATCACCATGGTGATGTTTCTTGCCTTCTCTTCGGCTGCTTCGGCCCCGATCGTTGTGACGATCAACGAGTCCGTCATTAGTGCGAGTGATTGTTCCTGCCGTGAACAGCTGGTGCTCACGGGGATCAGAGCCTGGAATATGTATCGTTGATCTAAGGCCCTGATGCCTAACCTCTTCACTAGAGTGAGGAGGAGGAACATCATTTTCTAAGAAACCCATCGTGAGGGGTTCCTCTTCTCCTATTTCACTAATGACGTGGGGAACCTTGCCCTTCAATAGTGAATGTTGGCTCTCCTGCCTTGCATCCCGAATACGTTGGGCATTTGTGGGATGATAATCCCTTGTGTCATAATCATCCAAAACGTATTCAGCAAGCAGCTCATGCATGCCATACTGTACCAAAGCACGGGAAAGCATGTTGGGAGCGGATCGATCTGGGGGTAACACGATGTTACCTTGCATGTCTCTCCACCGCAGTTGCTCATCTTGATGGAAAACAAAGGTAAAATCCGGCACATACTCATCGGGATGAGTATATGTGACTTTGGATTGTTGAGGACATGGTTGATTTCGGTTATGCGTATGATCCTGACTTTCTCCTGTATTGTCCTTAGGTGAGTTGATTGCATGAGAAGAAGCCATTTCTAATGGTGTGCTAACTTTCACCGTTATTTATGTTCTTAATTAACTGATTAACCCTAAGGTTCGTTTTAAGCTCACAACGATGTGAGTGATATCCCTTATGTTAAATTGGCGAAAAAACACTTAGTCCCCGGCAACGGCGCCAATGATGAGTGGCGAGGTACCCCTACACTCCACCATACGAATACGAGCGTACACGCGCGATCCGGTCGAACTCCGCAGACTAAATGCCTTAACGCCACAAGAAACACTTGGGGTTAATCGTTCGTTGTCTTCCCAGGCTTGCTTGTATGTGTCACGGTGTATGGTTAAGCAAGTCTGAGGTATGTGATTTTTTTGGTATTTTCGGCTTATCTTCTATGCTACCAGGAGAAAGGGTTGAGAAACTAAGCTAACTCTAACTAAGGTCTAAGTCTAAATTAACTAGCGTCAGCATCCGTTCCCACTTACCGGACACACCCTGAACTATGCAACTGCAGCTTACCAAACGCTAATCGTTACTGGGATCGCCACACGTAACGCAAGTGCTCGAAGTGGTCGTACTGAGGCACCTATTTAGCCTACGTGTGATAAGCAGCCGATTCCTTAGCCAGCCGTACACACCCGTGGGTGCTCGTAACTAAGTCGTACTTATCACACGATCTAGCCTAGCAATGAGCAGCCGATTCCTCAACTAGCCGTACACATTAGACCCGGGAGTTACCAAGCGCAGAATCCTGGAATACGCTACTGGGTTACCAAGCATCCAATGCTCGTAATTGAGTCGTACTCATGCATTGCGTCAAGCAGCCGATTCCTTGACTAGCCGTACACGTCCGTAGACGCTCGTAATCAAGTCGTACTTGAACGCACTAGGAAAGCAGGAAATAAAGCAATAAATGAAACCACGTGCTGCAAGGTTTATCCAAACAAGTTCGTCTTTATTGCCGTACACAACTTGGGTTCAGGTTACAAGCTGCTCGAATAAAGAGCCGTTCACTCTAGGACTCCTACTGCGGGCACATGGGGAAAAATTCTAACTCTGGAGTGATCAATCTGCCAGAGCTTCGCTACACTAGCCAGGATTGGGAAATGAAGGGAGTGCCGCCTCTTATTTATAGATATGGTGGCGGGACGCGATATCTCGGCCTAGTGTAAGCTGCGTCTCATCAACCTCAATCCCTTTCTGTGAAATTTGGTGCTCTAGCACAATGCCTTCTTGGACCATGATATGGCTCTTTTGCCAATTGAGCCATAGGCTTGTCTCAACACATCTCTTTAGTACTTGCTCAAGTTAGTCCAAGGCTTACATAAATGTAGCTTTGTAGGTGGAGAAGTCATCCATGAAAACTTCAACACCACTATCAATTTGTTGTTAAAAGATACTAATGACTAGGCATTGAAATGTTGCAAGGGCATTGCATAGGCCAAATGGCATCTTAGAATATGTAAAAGTCCCCGAGGGACTCATGAATGTTGTCTTGGCTCGGTCTTCTAGCATAATTTGGATTTGGTTATAGCCACTATGACCATCTAAGAAACTATAATAACAATTCCTAGATATGGTGTTTAATACTTGATCCACAAATGGCAAAGGAAAGTGATCTTTAAATGTTGCCATATTTAACAACCTAAAGTCAATGCAAACTTGACATTTACCATCCTTCTTTGGTACAATTATTAGTGGGCTAACCCACTCAGTATCTGCAATTGGATAGATAAACCCCACCTTGAGGAGTTGCTCTATTTCCTCCCTAATGATTTGCTTCAATTTGGGGTTTAGTTGCCTCTATGGCTACCTTCTAGGCTTCATGGCCAGGTTAATCCTTGGATCAATTCCTATTAGCTCTGGATATGACCTTGTGAAGGCTATTGACCATTTATTCACCACTTTCAACAAATTTTCTTTTTATTTAGAAGTAAGTTTAACATTAATGATGACTAGTTTATCATTCTTTAAAAATGCATACTCCATTCTGACTAGTAAAGTTTTTAGTTCTAAGGGCTCCTACTTGAAATGATTAGGGATCTCCAACTCTCCCCAATAGTTATCATCATCTTCATTAGACAGTTGGGAATGGACTTATTCAATTTTGTCCATGCCTTCTACATATGTGCAAGTTAAGCTATTAGTTGGTTCCATGCATATTCTGCTACCATCTGAATCAGCTATTAGCCACAAGGTGCCCTCCTACTTTGTGGCTGCTACATACAGACATCATTAAATGTTAATTTCTTGCATACACTGATTACATTTCTTAATATATGTGGTTTTGATTAACAAATCTTTTGCATGCAATTACACCCATTCTCACTTTACGCGTTGCATGAAGTATGGTTCTTCTCGATTTTTCCTAACTCATTCTTAGATATTTCGAGAGATAGGTCCCTTATACCCATTTGCACATCGACCGTGCTTAACCAATCCCTTCCCATGATAATGGGGAACTCACTTTTGCAGTTTTCCACCTTGATTACCAGAAAATCAGCAGGATAAGACCACCCTTAAATTATGGTCACAATGTCCTCCACTAATCCCAAAGGGACTGTAATCAACTGATTTGCTAATTCTAAATGGATATTGCTCTTCTTAAGAGGTGGTAGATTCCAGGCTTTGTACATATCATGGAAGATGAGGTTAACTCTAGAACTAGAGTCAAGAAGAGCCTTGCATGGCTCTTGTCCAGCAATCTATAAAAAAATGAGTAGACTTCCTGGATTAGATCTTTTTGTAGGAAGGTTGCTAGCTTTGATCCAATAAAAAATAATATGAGTTAGCATTACAGTGTAGATCCTAGGCGGCACTTGGTTTGAAGGGTGCTCGAAGATATTTGATGCAGAGGATGAGGGTACTAGAGATGTAGGGAGATCGGCCGAAGTAGATTGTGAGGGCTAGAGAGGACTGCTGGGTTGGAGGAAATGTCATTTTCTTGATTGATTATCCAGACCACTTGGTTGAAAAACTAGTTGTGAGTGTATAGCCCTTGTAGCATTTTGTTGCTATTGTTGTGAAAGAATTTTCACCCTGCATGGATGAAGCAGGAGGTAACTAAGTTAAAGGTGGAGGTGTAGGTGTAGAGGGATGTGGAGGATGATAAGGATACAGATATGGATTTTCCCCTTGAGTAGATGGTGAATGTGTTCAATTGTACTCTAGAGGGTAATAGTGAAGTTGGAATGATGCATGACTTGCCGAAATTTTACGGGAGATGGGTTGCTGAACATAGTACTTGCATGGATCTGGTTGCCTATAAGGGTACTGCTACCTTGGTGGTGGCATTCCCCACGATTGTGATTGGTACCACTATTGGTACTGTTCATAAGGTTGTGGAGGAGTTCTACTTGGGTAGTAAGCTTGTTGTTGCTAGTGGAACTATCTTGGACTGCCTTAAGGGTAAGGCAATAATCTTGGATATTGCCTACATGCTAGGCAGGGGTTCAGTGCATGCACTCTAGATTCTTATAAGTGTGACATCATAGGGCAACATCCCTTTGTATGTTCATATTGACAAATGTCACATTTGGTTTCATCATCAGAGTCAGACTCCACAACTTCCTCTACTGTACCAACTTTGCCCTTACGATCAGCTTCTTTTCACCATTTATCATTACGATCACTATTTTGCTCTTTGGATTCTTCAGCAATTTTCAAAGAATTTTGAAAATTTTCATCCAAAGAGTCCCATAACTTGTCAACCTTGGTTGAAATGTTAGAAATATATTTTTGGATAGGTAAGGTCTTTTTGTTCATCACTTCATCAAGTGGTGACTCCTCCTTATCACAAAATCTGACCTCTCATTTTTTGATGGATGGGTCCCTATTGTACTCTTTAGTACTCTCTCTTTTTCATAGCTCAACTTCTTCTTTCGCAACCTACTCAATTAGCCTTTGGATCTAATGAGCTCTCATTTTAGACAACCTTCCTTGGGCATACACCCTAAGGGTTCTTCTTGTTGCTACCCTGAGCCCATCTATGATGTGATGAAGTTGTTTCTTTTGAGAGTAACCATGGCTTAGGCATCTATGTAAGAGTGAATAATATCAGCCCATGGCAACATCCAAGGGTTCATATGCTCCTTGTTTCTAGCCTTGGATTTTCCTTCTAAGATTAGACACTCTAGAGTACATTTGATATTTATCATTGAACGGTTCTAACATTGTATTCCATCTCTAAATAGATTCCAGTTCTAAAGACCAATACCAACTTTCAGCTTTCTTAATGAGTGTCCTTGGGAAAAGCTTGAGTTTCTACTACTCATTCTTAGTATTTTGTAAGGCATAGGCATCTTGAAATTCTTGTAGATATGTTTGCAGATTAGAATTGTATCCCCCCTCAAATCTTGGGATATTGTTCGTATCTAGCCACTTGATCCAACTATCCTTCATATGCCTAGTTAGAATCCTTATTTCCTCTACAATGTTAATCATAGTTTGAGTCACTAGTAAAGGTTCATCATCATTGCTACGTTGATGATGCCAATGATGGTTATGGCCACCCCTTCGATTTTTCTAGCCTTCACAGTTATTATTATTTTGTCAATCATCTTCATCATGATTATTTTGATGGTTGCTTCTGTAAGAACCATTAGATGAATAGGAATGTTCAGAATCAAATGAAGAGGATGAAGAGGAAGGTGGACTGCCACCACCACCACAATGTCTACCACCACTTTTACACTTTTTATGATCTCCATCATTAGATCCCTTGTTATTGCAATGTTCACCTAAGTTCCTACATTGGCTATCACTCTTTCTTGAACCTGGTTTATGAATAGTTGATCGTAGGTTCAAGTTCACACCCTCACCATCAGTAACAAGGGGTGTAGAATCTTCATGTTGAGAACCTTCCAAGGGAGGATCTTCATTGTCCTCTTGATCTAGTAGGAATAAGGGGTTAGTGTAATGTTTTTCCTTTGTGGGTTCATGGAGTCTCTCCTGACGTTTATCTCACTTATGTTGTGTCTTAGTGGGATAATAGTTCCGAGTGTCATATCCATCCATAACGTACTATTCCTGAAGATTTACCATGCCCAACTTCTTAAGGGTTTTAAATAGCATTCTAGGCATAGATCTATTGGGGGGGAAATGACATTGCCCTCCATATCACATCATCACATCTGTTCATCCTGATGTAGGATGAAGGTGAAATTCAGCACAAACTCATCTGGATGAGTGTATACCACCTTGTATTCTTATGGGACTAGTGGTTTAGTATCTTTAGGCTTATGAGAAGAAGAAGAAATTTTGTAAACCAAAATGAAATTATTAGTGTGCTTTTATAGTTTGTGTATAGTGGAAATGTTATTGACTTTTAGGTTCATACAATGATATTAGTGGTATTCACTTAGATCTAAATAATGCATGTTCCAGTGATGAGTGATGAGATACCCCTATGCCCAACCATACAAATCATAAAGTGTTCATGTGTGACCCAGTCGAATTCTGTAGACTTTATTGTTTCCATTGCACTAGTTCTTTAGGAAGTGAATCTAGCCTTAAGGTTAATCATCGTCCTCCCAATTACACTTGTGATGTACATTGGTATGGTTAAGTGTGACTAAGACATTCGATTTTTATCATTTTGTATTTTATATTTTAGGTGCTTGAAATGTAGGTAAAAGGAATTTGATTAACTAATCTAAATTAATTAATTAACTACTATTTAACTAATCCTAACATAAGTATCCATTCCCACTTTTTGTACACGTCCCAAATCGACATATCCATTGCTGGGCAACCAAACGCTATGTTATTGGGTGTACCAAGAAATAATGTTGTTGGGATTACCAAGTGAATACGTGTTATGCTCGAAGCGGTCATACTTATGCATTTAATCTATCTAGCTTAATAATCTCATTAACTTGATTGAGAAGTAATTAAGAATAATTAACAAATAATTGAAAACATTGAATGCATAAATAAAAGAGCTAATCTATCCAAAGTGCTGCAAGGTTTATTAGAAAGCTCATCTTTATTGCCACACACACTATCATGCTTAGGTATAACAATGCTCGAATAAAGATCCGTACACTCAATAACTCTTTTTGCGGGTACTTAGGAAAAAAATTCTAACTTTTAAATGGAAAAACTACAAGAGCTTCGCTACTACTAAAATCTAGACTCTCCATAAATGAAACTAGTAGGCAAAAATTTATAGGCGATGGACAAACACTGCATCAACAAGGCATCATCAATTGAAGTTGAGATGTGTTGATGGGGCCTTGTGGATGAGGCCACATTAACGCAGTCAACTATGTCAACAAGGCCTCATCGATGTAGCCAATCAATGACGACTCATCAATTGAGGTACCTGTGTGGGATTCCAATAGAGGACCTTATCTTCCGATTGAAGTTTGATCCTTCTGATTCTTAGTTCATGTCATTATTTGTTGAATGCCTTGTGCACTTCATTCAAGGATAGGGCTTCTAATCAATTTTTTCTAGCACATATAAGTTGATTAGTCGTTCTTTTTGTGCTAGACTTAGATCAAGGTCTAGGTCATAGGCTGTTGAGAGTGTACATAACTCAAACTGAATTAGAAGTGTTGGAAGTTTTCCATACACCAACTCATAGGAAGAGTAGCTAATAGGGAGTTTCCATGTTGAGCGGTAGGCCCAAAGGGCATCATTTAATTTTATGCTCAAGTCTCTCCTATATTTGCTAATAGTTCTCATTAAGATCTTCATAATTTCCCTATTGGTAACTTCTACTTAATTGTTGGCTTGAGGGTGGTAGGGTATTGTTAATTTATGTTCAACCCCTAAGCGTTGCATGAGTTTACAAAAAGTAACACCTGTAAAATGGGTTCCATTATCAGAAATTAGTGTAGGTGGCATCCCAAACTTCTTCATACCATTTTGCTGTACAAACTACACAACAATGGATGATGTACAGTCAATGATGGTTGCTACTTTTGCCCATTTTGTGCAGTAATCAATAGTAATGATTATATATGCCTTTCCATTTGACATGGGTGTGATGGAACCCATGAAGTTGATGCCCCATATGTTGAGGATCCTCCATTCATGTGGTCATCCCACCATCTCAATGATAGCGTTCATAGGATCAGACAAATTGGTGAGCATCCTTGAAGATTATGGGGCAATCACATCCTACCATCAGGATTTTTATGGCCATGCATCTCCCTACATAGTGGACTCCACAAGGGCCTTCGTGAGCATCCTAGAGAATGCACAGTTGATCTGCATCATGGACACACCAACAAAGTAGGCCATTAGCACATACCTTATATAGGTGTCCATTGATTTTCATGAAGCATTTGGCCTAATGAAAAAATTGTTGTTTCTTTCTATAGTCCAAATCTTATGGCATCTCATGAGTATGAAGAAAAGTGAGAATTTCATCATACCATTTTGGTTCTACAAGCATTTATTCATTTATTGCATTAGCAAAGAGGAGTTTATTAGGAAATTGATCAGAGAGTGGGCTCTCCTCCTCTTTTTCATCCCATTGTAACCAAAGAGAGATGCTTAGTGATCACAATTCTTAGTCCCCTTTTGATCTACCATTGTAAGTTTGAACTCTTGCAAGATCACTAGCCACCATATGACATGGGGCCTCACCATTGGCTTATTCATGAGGAAGTGAGTGACAATGTGGTCAGTGTGCACAAACACTTTATATCCAAGCACATAGTGCCTAAACTTCTCTAGAGCATACACCACTGTAATTAGTTCTTTCTCCATTGTGGTGTAATTCAACTATGCACCAACAATGCTTTGACTTACACAATGTATGTAATATGGATGTTTCTTATTGTCCAACTACTCCCAAGGTATAATTTGATGCATTTTTCATGATATGAAATGGTCTAGACCAATCAAGTGCTTGTAGAATTAGAGTCTCTACAAGCTTCTGGTTGAGGTGCTAGAATGTCTTTTTGTCTTCCTTGTTCTAGATGATGAAGCATCTTTCTTTATTAGCTTGATTAATGATTTTGTGATCTTAGAGAAATTCTCTATAAATCATTGGTAGTAGCTAGTGCCAATGTATCCAAGGAATGACCAAACATATTTAATAGTTTTCAGTTGGCAAGTTATTCCTAGGATGATCCTTACTTTTTTAGGGTCCACCTTAATTCTCACTTGAGAAATTTTGTGCCCCAATACAATGCCTTATTGGACCATGAGATGGCTCTTTTGTCAATTGAGTTGTAGGTTTTTTTCCATACATCTTTTGAGTACTTACTTAAGGCAGTCCAAGGCTTGCTTGAATGTAGCACTATAAGTGGAGAAGTCATCCATGAAAACTTCCACTCTGCTACCATTTTTTTGCTGAAAGATGCTTAAGACTAGGCGTTGAAAAGTGCCAAGAGCATTGCACAAACCAAAAGGCATCTTTTGATATGCAAAAGTGCCTCATGGACTTGTGAATGTTATTTTTTCTTGGTTTATTGGTAAAATTTGGATTTGGTTATAGCCACTATAACCATCCAAAAAGCTGTAATAGCAATGCCCAGATATGGTGTCCAACACCTAATCAAAAAATAACAACAGAAAATGATCTTTGAATGTTGCCATGTTTAATAACCTGAAGTTGATACAAACTCACCATTTTTCACCTCTATTTGACACTATCACAAGTAGGTTGATCCACTTACTAACTGCATGAGTGAGCATAATAGTATCTATTTTGAGTGGCATTTGGTTTGAAGGATTCCCAATGGAATGGTTTGCAGATGATGAGGTAGGAGCAAGGTGACCAACAACCTGAGTTTGTGATAACTTAATAGGACTGTTGGGTTAGAAAAATGGTCTTTTATTGGCATGAGGTTTTGACCCACTTGATTGATTATCTAGTTTTAGATTGATGGCCCTAGTAGCATTGTGTTATTGCAGCTGGGTTGGAAGTTCACCTTGCATGGATGGAGTAAGCAGCAGCTATGTTGAGGATGGAGAAAAAGGTGTAGGAATAGGAGGAGGGTAAGGATAGAATGTGGTATCTCTCCTAGAATGTGGAGAATGAGTTCTATGGTACTTTGGAGGATTGTAGTGATGTTGGAAAGGAGAAAAATGACTAGAAGAATCACGTGGAGATAGAGGTTTCACAACATAATACCCATATGGATCTAGTTATCTGCAAAGGTACTGTTACCTAGGTGGTGACATCCCCTATGACTATGATTGTTACCACTGTTGATGCTGCTCGTATAACTGTGGTGGAGTTCCACTTGGATAATATTGTTATTGCTAATGGAACTACCTAGGATTACCTTAAGGATAAGGCAAAGTTCTAGGTGTTTGTCTTTTTGCTAGTCATAGATTTAAAGCATACACTCCAGACTCTTGTAAGTATGACATGATGGGGCAACATCCCTTAGGATGTTCATATTGGCATATGTTACATCCACCACTATCATTTGATTCAATTTTCACAACTTCCTCTATTGTAGCAATCTTTTCCTAGCCCCTTTGATTGGCACATTCAGCTTCCTTTTGCCTCCTGCAGTCATGATCACTACTTTGTTCTTTAGACTCTTCAACAATTTTTAGAACAACTTGAAATCTACTATTTATAAAGTCCCACAACTTATCTACCTTAGCTAAAATTTTAGAGGTAAATTTTTGAATTGGCAAGGTTTTCTAGTTTACCACCTCATCAAGTGATGACTCCTCCTCATTGACACAAAATCTAACCACCCTCTTACAAATGGAAGGATCTTAATTGTATTCTTCTACACTTTTATGTTTCCTCAACTCTCCTTCTTCTTTTGCTACCTGCTCAATTAGCCTTTGGATCTAATGGGCTCTTAACTTTGACAACCTTCCTTGGATGTAGCTCCCAATTATTCTCCTCATTTCAAAGCAAATCCCATCTATGATGTGGTGAAGTTTTTCCTACTAAGAGTAACCATGCCTAGGGAGATGGTGTAATAAGAAATAATATCTATCCATGGTGGCATCCAAGGATTCATGTGTTCCTTGCTTCCAACCCTAAATCTACCTTCTTAGATTAGACACTTGTGAGTACATTTGATACTTATCATTGAATAATTTAAGCATCGTACTCCATCTACAGATTGATTCTAGCTCCAAGGATCAGTACTAGCTTTCTGCTTCTTTGATGAGTGTCCTTGAAAACAACTTGAGCTCTTGCTAGTTATTTTCTATGTTTTGTAGGGCACAGGAATTGTGAAAAGCCTAAAGATGATTTTTTGGATCGAAGTTATATCCCCCCTCAAATTTGGGAATGTTGTTCATATCCAATCACTTAATTCTGCTATCTTTCATATGCCTTGTCAGAATTCTCATTGCCTCTGTGAAGTTTAGCATGCTTCAAGTGGTGAGCAAAGGCTCATTGTAGCCATGACTTTGGTGCCTACGATGCCCTCTACTACCCCTTCTTTCATGGTGACATGCCTCTCTTCAATGCCTGTGCCCTAGATCCTAACCTACCCAATGATCCCTACGATCATCTCAGTCTCATCAATCATCTCCATCATGATTGCATCCCCTCTAATTGCATTTAGAGCCAGAAGAGGAAGAATATAATGATAAAGGTGAAGAGGAAGGAGGACCAGCACCATCACAGTGATTGCCATCCCCTCTTTGATGATTGTAACCATGATTGTGACCATGCTACTTATTTGCATCCTTGCCATGACTCTTCTCCTTGGATCCCCCTTTATCATGGGATTTGTTCTTGCCATAACCAAGATTATGTCTCGTGGACTACAAGTTTTGGTTTTAACCTCCTTCATCAAAGTCAAAGAGAGGAGTCTCTCTATATGGAAAATCCCCAGAAAAGGGTTCTCCACCATCTTTTTGATACATTAAGAATGGAGAATCATTGGACCAATTCCCCTTCGCAGATTTGTAATGATTCTCTAGTTGTCGATCCCTCAAACATTGTGCATCATTGGAATCATAATCCCTTATGTGACTATCCTACACAACATATTCAGCATGAAGTCCTTAGATGCCCAACTACATCAAAGTTTGGTGGAGCATCACAAGAATGGATCGATTGGACAATAACATAATGTTGCCTTCCATGCTTCGCCACCACAATTGTTCATCTTGGTGTAGGAAAAAGGTGAAATTGGGTACATACTCATCAAGATGAGCATATATCACTTTGTACTGTTGGGCCACCTACCAATTTATTCCATTAGACTTAGGCAAAGAATCACTCCTGTGAGAAGAAGACATCTTATATTAGAAGACAAGAAATGTAGTATGCTTTCTTATAATTGTTGTAGTTATTTTGATATATGATATGACTTTAAGGTTCATTCTAATGATGTTAAATAATTTTTCACTAAATCCTAGATAGCATACCTAACAAACTAAAGGTCCTTGACAACGACACCAATGATGAGCAGTGAGTATACCCTATGCCCAGCCATATGAATTACAAGTGTTCACATGCAATCTAGTTGAATTTTGTAGATCTTAAGTTTCTAAGTACACTGGTTCTAGGAAGTGAACTTGTCCAAACATTCATTCGTTGTATTCCCAATTACACTTTTGATATGCAACGGTATGGTTAAGTGTAATCAAGGCATATGATTTTTATTATTTTTATGGTTTATGTTTTGGGTGCTTAAAATAAAGGATGAAAGGAATGAAGTAATTTAATTGCTAATTTAATCTAACTAACTACACCTTAACTAATCCTAACATAAGCATCTAGTCCCACTTAACATACATATCTTGAACATGGATAATGTTGCTAGGTTACCAAATGTTAAGCATTATTGGGATTATCAAGTGTCATGCGCATGCTTGAAGTGGTCGTACTTATGTGCTTAATTACTCACTACTTAATCTAGCTTAGCTTATTTTAGTTTATCCTAATTAATTAATTAATTACTTAAATAATTAAAAGAAATTGCATGAAATATTAAATGCATAAATAAATAATCAGTCTATTTACAAGTGCTGCAAGGTTTGATTAAAAAGCTCATCTTTATTGTCATTCATATTGCTATTCTCAAGTACATAAGTGCTCAAATAAAGATCCATATACTTTTAACTCTTGTTGTGGGCACTTAGAACATATTCTAACTCTCAAATGGACAAACTACAAGAACCTTGCTAAGCCTCTGATAAGACATGCCATAAACATAGCGAGTAAGCACATATTTATAGACTTTATTATGGAGCTATGTCGATGGGGCCTCATAAACATAGCAAACGCTACGTTAATACGATACTTTGATGCTTCATCATAAGTTATTGAAAGTTGTGAACAAATAGTCAACTAACTTTTCTTAGTCATATCATGAAATAACAAGGATTGATCCTTACATATGCTAGCACAGAATCTATACCAATTTGACCATTAAGCCCAAATGACAACCACTAGGTTGAATCCAAAAGTAAAACAAGTTATCAAAAAGAAAGTTGAGAAGCTCCTAAAAGTAGGTGATGAATCATCATTATTGGGTAGTATCAATGGCCATGCATCAAGATGATCCCATTGATGTGTACCCGTCAATGTGATGTGTTGATGCATACACATCAACGAAGTGTCAAATCTTACCTATATAAATGCATCCACCCATCACATTTATGACTTCATTCATTTAGTAGCATAGTGAAGCTCTTGCAATTTATTCCCGTAATAGTTAGAATATTTTCTAAAAGTGTCCACAATAGGAGTTGAGAAGTATACAGATCTTTATTCGAACATTGATATACTTGGACACTTCCATGTGAACAAAAATAAAGACAAACTTCTTAATAAACCTTATAGCCCTTGGAATTACCATAATGTTTACTTTAATGCACTTTACTATTATGCAATTTAAATTCATGCACATTAATTAATTAGTTGGATATGAATAATTTATGCATATAAGTACAACCACCTTGAGCATACATTAACACTTGGTAATCCCAGTAGCATTTATGCTTGGTAACCCAATAGTGTTGAGGCATGTTTAGGATGTATACATCAAGTGGGAATGGATTCTTATGTTAGGATTAGCTTAAGAAATTTGATAGCTACTAGATTGGTTAGCATTTAAGCACTTTATTTTCACACTTAGGATAAATAGATAAAAATATAAAAGTTACACAAATCATGTGCCTTAGTTACACTTAACCATATCATTGTACCTCCACAAGTGGAACTAAGATGTCCTTCAGTTTACTACCTAGATAATGTGTACTTAGAGAGCTAAAGTCTATGGAATTCAATTGAATCACTTAGTGAATGCTAGTGATTTGTATGGTTGGGTGTAGGGACTACTTGCTACTTATCATTGGCACCATTTTCAGGGACTCTAGTTAGTTATGTGTGTTATCTAGGACATTAGGCAAATCACTTAATGATGTGTTAAAAGAATTAAAGCTAAAATTATTAATATAATAAAAAATTCCTAAAAGCACATTGTTTCCTAAACACTAACATGGCTTCTTCTCTCAAGGAAGATTCTTTGCCACCATTTGTCGACAATTCTAAACCAAGGCAAGAAGGCCCAAAATCACCCGTGCCCCAATAATGCAAAGTGGTCTACATGCATCTAGATGACTACACTCTAGATTTCACCTTCATCCTACACTAGAATGAACAAATATAGTGGAGGGACATGAAGGTCTACATCATGTTTTCTCCTGATTAATCAGTTCCTGCAATGTTACCCCACAATCTCATGAGATTGTTCATCATAAGACTCAATGTAGAGTATGAGGAGCAAGATCATTCCTATAGAGATTATCATCCCATAGAGGCATAGAGAAAGAAATATCAATAGATGGAAGCTCGCTATGAGGCATCAAAAGGCAAACGGTTCACAAACCCCCTGTTCCTACTAAGCCAAAAGGAAGGAGAAGACCTCTTCTCAAGAACATCCCAATACATTGACTCTCCTCCTCTCCTTAATGAGGAGGCCCTCAATTAGTGTCTATAGTCCACTATAGATAATCTTGGTTTTAGGAAGAATGGATCCCATGATCATGGGGCTTTAAAGGGAGGGAGTCAAGGTAGGAACAATGATAAGCACCATGATAACAACAAACATGGTGATCGTGGTAGGGACCAAAGAAGAGGGAGTAGTAGGCATCATTCTAGTGTTGGATCTCCTTCCTCTTTGCCTTCATCATCTTCATCATCTTGCTCCTCCAACTCCAACTGAAGCCACAAAGCAAGAGATTGTGATGGAGGTGACTGATGGGACAAAGATGATTGTAGATCTCATTGAAATAGTAGAGCACAAGGGTGTGGGTAATTAAGGGAGGCCCACCACAGAGGAAGAAGAAATAACAAAGGACATCATAGGCATCTTGGCCATCATATGGGCCATGACTATGATGAGCCTCTACTTACAACTAGAAACATGTTGAACATTGCAGAGGCTATGAGGATACCAACAAGGCATGTGAAGGATAGCTGGATCAAATGGTTGGACATGAATAATATCCTTAAGTTCAAAGGGGGATATAATTTTGATTCACAAAATCATCTCCAAGCCTTTCACGATGCATGTTCCTTAAAGAATGTAGAGAAAAAATGGAAAAAATTGTTGTTCCCTATAATAGTCATCAAGGAAGTTGAAAGTTGGTACTAGTCCTTGGAATCAAAATCAATTTGATGATGGAGTACAATGCTTGAGTTGTTCAATGATAAATATTAGACGTGCTTCCAAGTGTCTAAATTAAGAAGGTAGATCCAAGGTTGGAAACAAGGCACATATGAGTCCTTGGATGTGGCCATGGATAGGTATTACTCTTTGTTGCACTAATTCCCAAGCCATGACTATTCTTAAAGGGAATAGTGACACTATATCTTAGATGGGATTTGAACAAAAATAAGAACTCTTGGGGTTTATACCCAAGGGAGGCTTTTAGAGCTAAGGCTCCATTAGATCCAAAGCCTAATTGAGTAGGTAGCTAAGGAAGAAGGTGAGCTAAGGAAAAGGGAAAGTACAGATGATTAAAATTGGGACCCTTTCATTTGCAAAAGGGAGGTCTGATTTTGTGACAATAAGGAGGACGCACCACTTGATGAAGTGGTGCAATGAAAAACCTTTCTGATACGAAAATCTATATTTGAAATATTAGCCAAGGTTGATAAAATGTGGGATTCCTTGGATGAAAAATTCCTAACAGCTCTAAGGATTGCTAAGGAGAAGAAAGAGCAAGGAGGTAGTAGTCATGACAAAAGGAGAAAGAAGAAAGTTGAACATTCCCATCAGAAGGATAAGGGAAAAGTTGTTGCAGTGCAAGATGTTGTGGATTCTGAAATAGATGACAATGGATGTGACATTTAGCAATATGAACATCCTAAGGGATGTTGTTCAATTATATCACACTTGCAGGAATCCGGGGTGTACACTTTAAATCCTTGCTTGGAAAAATGACAAGTACCTAGAAAGTTGCCTTATCCTCAAGGTAACTATACACAATTCCACAAAAAAGCCTACTATCCAAGTGGAGTGTCACTTCAACCGCATGAGTAGTACCAATAATGGCAACACCCACAGTCATGGGGAATGCCATCATTAAGGTAGGAATACCCTCACCATCAGCTAAATTTATATGGGTACTATGTTCAACAATCCATTTCACCATGTGACTCTTTTAGTCATACTTCTTTATAGCACCACTACTATCCTCCTAAATATTATAGAGCACCATATTCAAGAGGGACTTCATGTTTTCCTATTACCCTCTTCATCCTTCTACTCCTACACCTCAATCCTCAACTCCTTTGCCACCTACTCCATCAATGTAGGGTAAAATACAAGCCCAACCATAGCAAAGAAATGGCACAAGGATTGTGAACTTATAGCTGGCCTCCCAACAAAGTGGTTTTGATACTAAGCCTTAAAAAAGACCCTTCTTCAAAACCAACAATCCTACCAAGCCCCTATAAACACCTACAACTACTAACCCTATTTCTTCTTCTTTTTCCTCTGCAATGTCTTTTGAGATCCCTCCAAACTAAACACCTCCTAAAGTGCATACTATAATGTTGATCCATGCAATCACTAATTGGATAAAGGTTGACCATCTCCTAGGAAGCCATCTGATCTTGGGAGTCCCCTCATTTACTTACAAATTGTTGAAAATGAACCTTGCAAGGCTCTTCTAGACTTAGGTTCTAGTGTTAATTTAATCTCACAAGAAATGTACAAAGCCTAAAACTTGCCTCCACTCAAGAATAGTAACATTTTCCTAGAGTTAGTTGATCATTCCATCACTGTCTTATTGGGATTAGTGGAGGATATTATGTGACCACCATTTGTGGGTGGTCATATCCTATTAACTTCCTAGTGATATGAGTAGATAGCTATAAGGGAAAATTTTCTATCATTATGGAAAGAGCTTGGTTGAGTACGATTGATGCACAATTGGGAATCAGAGACCTCTCCTTGAATATCTCCATGGAGAATGAATTTGGAAAAATAGAAAAGAAGCATGTTCCATGCATCACGTACAGTGACACAAGGTGTCACTATGTGCAAAAATTATGGACCATCAAAAGTACAACACTCACAACATGCAAGTAGTGTGCCAATGTCATAGAGGTTCAAAGGTGCTTGTATGCAAAAGCCAAAAAATAAGAGGACATCTAGTGGATAATAGCTAAAATAAAGAGTAGCTCAACATTATGCATGGAACAAACTGAGAGCCTCACAAGTGCCTATGTTGAATATGATGAAACCAATTGGGGAGAGGTAGACATCCCTAAGAGCTTTAAATAAGAGCCCCTTGAGTTGAAGACTCTATAGGCTAGAATGGAATATGTCTTTCTAAACAATGACAACCCAATCATCATCAATTTCAATCTTACTCTTTCCTAGAAAAAGAAGTTGGTGGAGGTCATCAACAAATAGTCAACAACCTTTGCTTGGTCATATCATGAGTTGATAGGAATTGACCCAAGGATATGCCAACATAGAATCTATATAGTTTCATCCATTAAACCAAAGAGGTAGGCTTAAGAAAATTATCAAAGAGGAGATTGAGCAACTCCTCAAGCTTGGTGATGAGACGTGATTCGCATAGGCTGCGATATCGTGTCCACCATGATATCGCATCCCCCGCGATAACAGTTGGAAAAAACTTAAGCTCTTTCCTATGACACTCGTTGACCAAGCTAAAGTATGGTATAGATCGTTAAAACCAAATTCAATACGACGCTGGTCAACAATGGTAGAGGTCTTTAACGAAAAATATCAAACCTACGCAAGAGTGTCAGCCTTGAGGAAACAAATCCAAGGATGGAAACAAGCAAAACATGAACCCTTGGACATGGCCTTAGAAAGATATTATTCACTGTTAAACAACTGTCCAGGCCATGGGTTTTCTGAGGAAAGGCTAATGTACCATATCATCGATGGGCTACGTAATGAAACAAGAGAGACCTTAGGAACGTATGCCCAAGGTTAACTATATGCCCTACGAATCCATCAAATTCAAGAGCTTATTCAAAGGGTAGCAAAAGAAGAAGGAGAATTAGCTACATGGGAGAGTTTTGAAAAACATCAACAGGACCAAAATCACAACTCAACAAAGGTCCCTGATCATAACAAGGAGAAATCAACAATTCTAAAGGTGGAAACATCATCTTTGCTAATACAACAATCATTAGAAGAAGTCGAGGTAAAGATCAATAAGATGTTGGAATGGATAAATCAAAAGTGTGGAGAATATATCAACATCATTGGAGATACAGTTTTGACAACCCAAGAAGCAAAACAAAACATTAGACATTCGGAGAAAAAGAATAAAGGGAATAAGTGCTCAATTGCTAATCATATGTATGAATGCAACATATGCCTATACGAACACCCCAAAGTCCAGTGCCCAATCTTGTTACATCTACATGAGCATTGGGGAAACACGTTACATCCAGAGTCCATACAAAGATACTGTGTTCGATCACAGTGGTAACAATCCCAGTCATGGGGGAGTCCACCCTTAGACTGGAGACACCCTTCATATTATCCGAATCCAAACGCTTATCACGTTCAACACCTTGTTTCTTCAACTAGGCCAACATACTCTATCTCACCACAATACTATCATCCCATATCTCCAACACAACCACCACCTTATGCACCTTACATTCCTCCTAACTTTCAACATTCTCATCCTTTCCCTCCTTCCACAATGCCACCAACTATTCCTAAGGTTTTTGTGCGATAGCAACAACCCACGAACAACACTTGTGCTACTACTATCAACAGTAGTGAAAAGCCTTCTCAACATCAAAGGCGTCCTATGTTATTAAGTCATGAGTGGTCAATTATTTGGAACAGTGAGTCCATTACACCCACTCATCCATTCTACAAATAAGAGGTTCTGTTTGAGGGTACAGTGATATTCTTGAAATTTTTAAACTTAAAATTAATTTTGTGTTCATTGTACCTAGAATGAAGAAGGATGGACTAATAGAGAATGATTAGGGTGTGACATCAAGGGGACTTGTGGATTCTCTTTGGTGACATCTGTGGGAGTTATCATGCAATATGGTTGTACTAAGATCCTTATAGATCTAATGAAAAATGGGAGTAAGAGTAATCAAAAGGGCACTCAAAAATCAAAAGCTATTCTAGGGGGTCCCACTGGAAATACATGCATCCATGCCTGAAGGTTGGCGGCTTCTCTGGATTCAGTAAAGTGAAAAAAGAGAGAAAAGAAAAATAAATTAAAAGTGCTACAAAACAAAAGTCACTCCTCCCTTCCATAAAACGCCAAGTGATCGTATGCCTTGTTGTTATGGTACTCTCATAGTTGTTCATCATGGGATGAAACAATGCGATGTCACTGTTTAGAAGGATGGACTTGGTCCTGATCTTGGAACGATGGGGTTAATGACACCTTAATCATGCTTTTCACGCAGGATTCATTGTGCCCTAGGTCATATACCTCATGTCCCAATCTCTACGATCCTTTTCTATACTCTGCCTCATCTCACTGTTCATGTAATTGTAGCTCATGGCCCGTGTAGCATAGAGTTTTCATCTCATTTCGGTGATATTTACATGTGTGTGTTTTGTGGAGTTAGTGCAGATTACATTTAACCCTTCTAGTACCCATGGACACTTTAAGTGTGGTTACACAATGGCATAATAGGTTAAAACCTACTTTGGGGAGGACCCACTTGTGTAATTTTTTGTAATCTTCACTAATTCTCTAGCTCAAACACATAATTTTCGTACCCTCAGCTTAATTTTTCATCATTTTCTTTCCCTTTTGTTATCCCTCAAAATTTTAACGTTCCAATGTACCATTACATTCTCTTTTCTTCATAACTGCCAAATTTTTAATTGCTACATTCACATCATTATCATTACGAGTGCCTCTTGAATCAATGAAATTACCCTAGGATATCTTAATACTTGACAATGTCCTTACTTTACATCATTAATTTCAAGAAAATCCTTCAAAATTTGATCTTATTCATGTGTCCCACATCACTGGGGATGAGATATCACGTACGTGATATCGCGTCCCATGTGATATTGTGTAGGTGATGTACCATATGCGACATCGCGTCCTATTTACTTATAAATAGGAACCCCTGTCGCAACACTTAGCATCATTTTTCCATTTACACAGGGGGAATTTTTGAAATTTTTTTCTACGACTTGTGATTGCGTGACCCTCGCTTTTTCACTCAGATCTCGCTCACTGGTGCTCTGATTTTAATTCCGTTTGAACCTACTTGAACCCAAAGTGTTCATTTTAGTCGTGGGGGAGAGACACTTGCCAAAAAGTGCCTAAATTTTTTTTAAATTTATCATCATCCAANCATCTTGTAGGAGGTTCTTCTTGATGGATGCTGAATGATTGCACCTCCTGTTCTGCATGTTGTCTGGCAGGGACCCATCTTCCACCTCTCTGAGGTTGTTTCGCTTCACCTTGAGNTTGCAGATGGCCCCGAAACGTGCACAACAAGGAGGTCCTACTCAAGGTGAAGCGAAACAACCTCAGAGAGGTGGAAGATGGGTCCTTGCCAGATAACATGCAGAATAGGAGGTGCAATCATTCAGCATCCATCAAGAAGAACCTCCTACAAGATGGTCCAGGCAGGCAGAAAGAGGAGCTACTGCTACACCTGAACCAAGACAACAACTCACGTTGCCCCCAGAATGTGTTCAGGCTATCCATACGAAGTCCACAGTTGCTACGGTGATCGTGGAGCTTAACTTCGAACCTTTTGCAGAGTTTTCTCCTAAGGCTGTTAGGGATCACCTTAAAGGATCTTCCTTATGGCCTGTCCTCTCTGAGTGCGGTGCCTGGTACTTAGGTGAAGCATACCTATTCTAGCACAATAAGGATCAAGGCACCACGATTAACATTTGTGGTGTGACAATAGACTTTCTGCATAGGCGATTTTGGAAGTGTTAAACCTTCCAAATTCATGCCCCCATGTTGCTCGAATATCTACCCAATCAGACCCTAATGTGGGAAAGGATTGGTTAGAGAAGGCTTATGGTAGAGATAAAACTTTTGGAGAATTGACAACAGAAGAGCGGGATTATTTCAAAATTGGAACCTATCACCTCTTCCCCACAAAAGGTTTGAAAAGAATATCTACGTATGTGACAAGAGGATGTGCAGTGTTGATGGGAAAGGTTAATGCTAACCTTCCCCATCTATATTTGACGGAGATCCTAAGGCGATTTGAAGAACGGAAGTCAGGGAAGATGGTGTTGCCTTTTCTCTACCTTATCAAGAAACTGTGCTAACGGGCTAGTATTCAGGGATACACAAATGACGTCCTCCGAAAGGCCCAAAATGCTTCTTATGATGAGTTATTAAAGGCACCAGCTCCAAGAAAGAGCACTGGCGAAGAGCTGGGACTAGATGAAGAAGAAGAACAGATGACTGGATCACCTGCAACTCAACTTGCAGGACCCAGTCAACCTCCAGCCACAGGTCCCAACCAACAACAAGAAGTAGGACCCAGCATAGGCTAGGATCAGCTGCCGCCACAAGACTATAGACCGTTGATGAGCCATCTTAGGGCCATCATCGAGATGGTTAGTTGGGGAAGTCATGATGAGGAAAACCTCTTCCACATCATCGATGATGCTGACAAGCCTACTATTTCATTAGATCGCACGAGGGGTGAGTTATCCATTCAAACAGGAGGAGGGGAAAGCAGATAGTCACAATAGATCTCTGAAAATGTAGCATCTTTTCAAGTGTAGTTAGAGACTAGTAAAGGGGCCACTGTGGTGGTCATGCAACACCAGGATTCCGCGAAAGCTGTTGGAGTGGTTGCTAACCATATCAAAGAATCCTTTAATGTACCTGTTGTGCCACCGGTAGATATTTTAGGAGCACAAGATGCTCAAACTCTTGCTGGAACTTCAATGACTCCTGCAGAACATGAGGATGTAGTAGACAGATTGTTTCAAATGGGACAAGTTCTGACATCTCTGTTTGACATCCCCTAAGATGTAACACCAATTCAATTAGACCTCATTTCCACAAAGGGGAAGCTGGTCATATCCAAAGTAAGGAAAGAGCATGCTGAAGCTTAAGTGTAGAAACTACAAGAGTAGCTCATAGCCTTACAAGCAGCACAGTGGGATCCTTTGTAATTTGTTCCCACAAACCAGCTAGACAATTTCAGAACCAAGCAATTAACAAAGCTAATTACAGAAAATAAGAAGGTGGCAAAGGAAAAGGAGACTGCCACTTGGGATGCCTCCGCAGCTCAAGTGCAAACTCATGCATATCTTAAGGCACTTAAGGCCTTAGAAGAAGAGAATAAGTAATTGGTTGTAGATAACCTTTGGTTGACTTCTGTGGAGAAACAAAAGAATGTTCTCAATAAACACTTTCATTAGCTACAAGAATAATTCATTCGGGTCAACCGAGATGTAATTCATTTAGCCAGAGAGAATTGAACCCTCTCAATGGAGGAAGTATGTGCTATTTGCCAGAAATTAACAATTAAGATAAGCACGTGGCAGAATGAGGCTAAACAACATGAGAAGCTGAAGGAGCATTTTCGTGATTAGGTGGGTATGTACAAACAAATCCTGGAGAAGGAGATCCATATGGCCAAGGCTCAAATCAACAACATCAGTGCTCAGCACACTGATTAGAGGACCATATTGGACACTTACGCCTTCGCCCACCAAGCGCAAATTAAGAACCGAGACCTGCAGATCCAAGACTTGATCGAATACATGGAGTTGGAAAACCTTAGATATGCCAACCTGGCCATGTTAATAGCAGGACACTCGAGGTCAGAGCTTGAGCAGCAGGTAGCTTCCACCCACATCAAATACGAAGCAGAATTTGTAGAGCACAAGAAGCTGGCTAAGAAACTAGATGTCACAAATTCTAAACTTACGTTGGTAAAAGAAAGCTACCAGGGACAGAAAGATGTTGCAACCAACTTGGCTCGATGGCTAACAGAGCTTCATAAATACAAAGACAAGGCTAGAGCCTATGAATAGGAATGACGGGTGTTCGCGGCATGGTATGTCAAAGCTAATTAGATGTTCGTGCAACTACCCTGTCCGTGGGAGGTGCCGACTCTGTCAAACATCAGAACATTAGCATGGACGACACAAGATCCTCTAACTGAAGAGGAGAAGCTCTAGGCCATTCTTCAGCGACGTCAACCTCTGAAACTTGGAGCAAGTGACAAAGGGAAAGCATCCATGGAGGAGCCATCGCCACCAGGAACTACATGAATTCCACATTTTTGTAGTTGTAGTATTTTTTTTCTGTGTTGTGTCTTCCCACACTGCGGCATTAGTCCATTTCTTTTTCTAGTCAATAATCCCATACCTATCCACTGTGTAATCAATGAAGCTTGTTCTCCTTATAACTCGAGGATGAGTTTTTATTCAGTCGTGGGGGTATGATGAGACGTGATTCACATAGGCCGTGATATTGCATCCCCCGCGATATCACGTACATGATATCGTGTCTTCCCTACGATATCGCGTATGCAATATCGTAGTCCATTGCCATATCTATAAATAAGACGCAGCTCTTCCTTGTTTGGGGATCCCAATTTTAGAGTAGCGAAGCTCTGGTAGTTTGATCCCTCCAAAGTTAGATTTTTTCCCATCTCTACCCATAGTGTGGTGAATGTAATTGTACAGTGTCTTTATTCGAGTGTGTCATACTTGGACATGCACATGACCAACAATAAAGATCGAGATTACTTCATCATTGCAGCATTCACTTTGTTATTTATTTAATGTTATTTACTATTTTCTCTCTCTCACCCTTAAACTCCTAGAACGTGAAATGAGTATGACTTGATTACGAGCATTTAAGTGTGACTACTTGGTAGCCCAGTGGCGTATCCAGGATCTACACTTAGTAACCCAATGGCGTATCTAGGATCTGCGCTTGGTAATCCCAGTGGTGTACCTAGGATCTACGCTTGGTAATCCTAGTGGTAGTTGTGCACGAGGTCCAAGATGTGTACAGTTGATCAAGGAATCGGTTGCTCATCGCACTTAGGCTAGATTAGATTTTCTTACCCTTTTCCTCTTAGCTTAGCTTAGTTAATCTTATTTTCCACTACCTTCAGGAGCAGCATAGATTAGGAAACACATCATACACCTCATCTGGACTAAACCATACGTGACAAATATAATCCTAGTCTAGGTGGGAAGACAACGAACTGTGACCTAAGGATAACTATCTAGGTGTCACAACTAGTCTGTCTATGGAGTTTGGCCGGATCGCGCGTGCGATGCTCATTTCATATGGTTGAGTGTAGGGGTACCTTGCCACTCATCACTTGGGCTCATTTATTCCATTATGAATAGTGAGTGGGTTAGCCCCCTTATGCTCATGCCAAAAAAAGGTGGGAAATAGAGGATCTGCATTGATTTCAGGCTATTGAACATGGCAACATTCAAGGATCATTTTCCTTTGTCATTTATGAACAAGGTGTCGGACACAATTTTAGGGCATTGCTATTACAACTTTCTAGATGGTTATAGTAGCTATAACAAAATCCAAATAACACATAAGGATTAGGCCAAAATCACATTCAAAAGTTCCTAGGGAACTTTCATATACAAAAAGATGCCTTTTAACCTATGTAATGCCCCTGTAACATTTTAATGCCTTATCCTGAACATCTTTCAACATCAAATTGGTAGTGAGATGGAAGTCTGCATGGATGAATTCTTCACCTATGGGGCTATGTGTGAGTAAGCCCTATACCATCTAGAGCAAGTGCTGAAAAGATGTGTGAAGATAAACTTAAGGCTCAACTAGCAAAAGAGCCACCTAATGATCTAAGAGGGCATTGTATTAGGATGAAAAATATCATAAAAGGGGATTGAGGTGGACCCAAAAAAAATAAGGGTCATCCAAGGAGTAACTTAACAACCTAAAACTATTAAATATGTGAGGTCATTTCTTGGTCACATTGGCTATTATCTGCACTTCATTAAGAACTTTTCTAAGATTTTCAAACTCAAAATCTCATAGAAACACCAATCCTATGAGCACCTAATTAGGCTATACCATTCCATATTATGATGAATGCATCCAATTATGCCTTAGGAGCCATGCTCACATAGTTGGATGATCAAAAACATCCATATTACATCCACTATGTGAATAGAAGCATTGTGGATGCACAGCTAAACTACATCACCACTGAGAAAGAACTAATGGCAGTGGTGTATGCCTTAGAGAAATTTAAGCACTATGTGCTTGGGTACAAGGTGTTTGTGCACACGAACCATAATGTAATCAAGTTCTTGATGAATAAATCAAAAATGAGTCCCCATGCCATACAGTGGCTAGTAATCTTGCAAGATTTTGATTAAACCATGATGGAAAAGAAGGGAACCAAGAACGTGGTAGATGATCACTTGTCTTGGTTACAATGGGACAACAAAGAGGAGGAGAGTCCACTTTCAAATCAATTTCTTAATAAACTCCTTTTTGCTAGAGCTGTTACTAAATGAGACTTCAAGGAAAACAACTAGTACGATGACATCCTCACTTACCTAATCACTTAGGAGATGTCATAAGAGTGGGATAACAAGAAGAAACAATAGTTTCTTTACCAGGCCAAAGATTTTATGGAGATCAATGACAATGTTTACAAGGTTTGTGTCAATGACCTAGTTTGATGATGCGTTCCTAATAATGATCAACTACACATTCTCCAAGATGCACATGAGGGTCCTTGTGGGGACCATTATGTTGGGAGATGAACAACCATTAAAATCATTATTGCAAGGTATTGCTAGCCTACACTTTTTAGGTATGCCCATCACTTTGTCCACTCTTCTTATTGCTATCAACATGATGGTGGGATAACCGTTGGTATAGAGGAGCTCCCATAGTGGATCCAATTGCTGGAGTCATTCAAAATTTGTAGCATCAATTTCATTGGGTCCATTGCTTCCATGTTCAATGAGAAGGCCTATATAATTGTAGCTATTGAGTATTATATAAAATAGGCAAAAGCTACAGCTATCACCAATTTCAAATCCTCTAGGGTAGCTCAATTTGTACAACAACATGTTGTAAACAGGTTTAGGATGCCATGTGCACTTATTTCTAACATTGGAACTCATTTTACAAGAACCACTTTTTGAAAGCTCATGCAATGCTTAGGGGTTGAACATAAATTAATAACTCCATACCACCCCCAAGCCAATAGTTAAGTGAAGGTCACTAATCGAGAGATAACAAAAATACTAACAAGAAATGTTAGTGAATATAGGAGGGATTAGAGCTTCAAACTCAAGGATGCCATTTGGACCTATTGTTCAACATGGGAACTTCCTATTGGCTACTCTCCCTATGAGCTTATGTATGAAAAATTACTAATACTTCCTATTCAAACAGAACTCCATACACTTTCAACAACTTGTGACTTTAGCCTAGACCTAAACCTAGCACAAAAGGAATGACTAGTGAATCTCAACTTGCTAATTAAAATTGACTAGTGGCCCAATCATCCAATGAAGTGCATAAGGCCCAAAATAAGCAATGACATGACCTTAGGATTAGGAAGGTAAGATTTCAACCAAGAGATGAGGTTTTATACTATAATCCCATGCACATGCCATAGAAAACTAAGTTCTAAACATTATGGAAGGGACCTTATATTATTTATGAAACCTTTCCATACAGAGTCATGCTAATTTACAAACCTGTAAGCCCAAGCAAGAAACTGCTAGTCAACACACAAAAACTCAAGCCTTTTCAAGAACCCAAGATAGCCAATGATCATAACACCTCAATAGATGGACAAGCATGCTCAATTTTTTGGATCTCCTTCTTCTAACTTAGTCATGGGGGAGATCGTCATCCATGCTGAATTGATTAAAGTGGCTTCTCAATTTTTTAGTTTTTCTATTTTTCACCCTTTTTGTTTTACACCATTTTTAGTATGTTTTTCTTTCTTGAGTATTTTGCAATTTTTTCTATATTTTACCTCATTTAGTTTGCATTTTTCTTATGAGTGTCTTTTCTTACTTTATTGCCACTACGATTTTGTGTAACTGTAGTTGGTAATTGATGGTAGCTTATGCTTTATAATGTTATTTGATTGAAAATTCATAGGTTCTATCTTTGAATTTTTATCTTGATAACTAAGACATTGTTTCTTTTTATGATTAACAAGTAGTAATTCCACGTCATCCACCAATCCACCCAACTCTATGGTGTTTCTTTATTTGGAAATATGAGGTCCCTTCTTAAATGCAACTTATAATAAACTTGTAACCTTGGTAGTTTCGAAACTTGGGATGGATTAAATGGATATACAAGGGTGTGACTTCAAGGGGATTTGATCTTGTTATACTTGCCTACCCTTTGAGGTGCATCAGTATCTCCATGGGTCCTTTGTCATTCATACATTAACCAATAATAGGAAGCTAAGTTTTTGCATGATGTTGTTTCCATTTGATAAACACATAAAAATTAAAAAATATAAAAAATGAAAATTCAAAGCACATCCCTTAGACTTAATAATGCGCTACAAGCACTAGTTATAGGGTTGGAAAGACATGTTACCCATGCCTAAAGGCACCCCTCTAACTAAGGGCCTCTTCACTTCCTACTTCTTTTTTATTCTCTCTTTGGAATGTTGATTGATCTACGAGGATACTCTTGTCCCTTTGGAGGATAGACTAGTCTAAGAGTATCAATGTGAAGTCACTAGCAGTGATTTGTCTTAATTCAGACTAAGGCTAGATTTTATCAGGTCATATTAACCACAAAATCCACAAGGGACTTTATGTGACATGATACAAGACTCCATTTCACACTCTCTCATCTGCCTATGCTTTCCATCACTCACCTCACTACCTTTTCTCATGTTATTTCAATGTCTTTGTTTGATACGATCATAATTATTTCATGGTTTCTTTGGAGATTTGGTCTTTAACTAAGCACAACCATGAATCATCCATGGGGTCCACAAACTCCTTCATTTGAGGACATGCAAGGGCATTAAGGGCATAAGCCTACTATGGGGAGGATCCACTTGCATACTTCTTAGTTGGGTTGGTTAAGTTCCTTATCCCATAGACATTGTTTCTTTCAAATCTATCCATTTCACGTCAGTTGCACCTAGTTTACACTCTTTAATGAATATTATCCAAATTAAATCTCCTTTTTTATGCATATTCTTTCCCTCTTCAAGAATTCCATCATGTTGTTGGCTTTTCTAGCTCCCTATGGACTTTACGTTTATGTGAAAAATCTTTCTTTTTCCTTTATTTTTTAATGGTAAAATATTTTATGCAACTGCTTCATCGATGGGACCCCATCGATGCAACATAAAAAGTCTATATATACCGTGGATACTTAGCAAATTTTTTGCCATTTTCTTTCAAACAAGGAAGGATTTTTTGTTATTTTTAGAGTTCAGGACTTTCCAGAGCCCATAACTTTCACACGCTTCTCCGATTAATCTTGTTCTTCATTTCTACAACTACTAGAGGTGATCTTTATGTTGTGGAGGCCACAAATATTAGGTTTCTGAAGGAAAGATTTTCAAAATGTTTCTAACTAACACAAGGTTTAACTAATAAAATACTATTAAAATCATTAACTCATGAGAGTTAAACCTTTCCAATGAAAAGTGATAGCTATCTAATGAAAATAATCAATATGCCATAATCACAACTTAACCCAAGTGTAATTGATCAAAGGAGAAAATATATCAAACTATCTAAGTTACACATCAAACACTAAATTTTGGCTATGTTATGATTGAATATGGCACCTACACTAAGGGATAAACACACACAGGAGGGAGGACCATCCTAACCAAGAGAGAAGCAGCCTAGAGAAGGAAGGGGCCAACAACAACAATAGCCCTAGGAGTAAATAGTAGAGACCCATGCAATGAGACCTCTCTGGGAGGAGCCCAAAGTGGAATTTGTCCAACAAATTCCTAACACTGAAACTAAACAATCACATAGAGAAGTGGCATGTAGGCCTAGACCAAACCTTGAGGTTACTTTGATTGAAGCTTGCCTTAAGAAAATTATTTCCAAGGAGATTAGAGGTTTAGTTCTATAGGAACTAAACTTTGGCTTGTTCTTGGACTTGGCACCAAAAGGCAAAAACCTAACTACAAACCTCTCCCATGTGGCCTATCCTCACTTCCAGTGGGGAGTGTTACTTGGGAGATACATATCTTTTTTGGAACAACAAGCAAACCAATACCACGATGAAGATAAAGGACATCAATGTGTCCTACTCTGTGTTGGCCATTTCTAAGGCCCTTGAGTTGCTAGATACTGAGGTAACCTTGGACAAAATATCAACATAGGTGGACCCAAAAGTAAAGAAAGAGTGGGTCCAATGGTGCTATGGAGTTGACTGCAAGGAATATGACACACTCACTAAGGTAGAGAAGGCATACTTCAAAATCATGGCCTACCACCTCAATCCAATAGTGAGGTCAAGCAAAATCATGATCTTTTCTATCCATTTTTGTGCTACTCTAAGTGGTAAATTCCTAGTCAATCTCCCACAATTGATCTACTTAGAGATCAAAAAGTAATTCAAGGAGAACAAGCGTGGGAGAAAGACACTCCCCTTTCCATACCTCATTTGAAGGTTGTGCAAAAGCAAAGATATAGCCTACTCTGCCAATGACACCCTAGTCATGCTTCTACAACCTATTGGGAACAAATGATGAAGGATAAGGTGCCCACCAAGCTATAAGAAGAGGAGCAACCACCATCACAACCCACTCATGAAACAATGCCAAAGGCTCATGCTACAATTAAGCATATGCAAAAGCTTTGTGAACAACTCCTGTAGTAGTAGTAGGGTAGACCGAGTGGTGGTGAACCCTCCATCTACCAACCAGCATTATGCCATCTCAATGAAGTAACTCGAACCATCAGTTGGTTGGAGGAGATGACATCACTATTTTCTATCTAAAGCATGTAGGTGCCCGCAAGGTCAAATCCTAACACCTGGGAAGTAACAATGTCTCTTTTAGGATAACAAAAATTTCCAAAGATCTCTAGGAATAGTGCTACTTTTTTAGTGTTCCTAGAGAAGGGTGAGGAGGTAATTGTCTTAGTGATTGATGAGTGGCGAGCTACCCCTACGCAAAACCATACAAATCACAAGCATTCATGCACGATTTGGTTGAATTCTATGGATGGTACTAGTTGTGGCATCTAGATTGTTATGCATTGATCATAGTTCACTATCTTCCCACTTGGACTATTGGTAACTTTGTCATGTATGGTTCAGTCCAAAGTGAGGCATATTATTCTTGATGTTGTTTCAGCCTTATGCTACCCAAACAATAATAAAGAAATCAATTATTTAAACTAATTAACAATTAAAAGTAAAGTCTAAACTAGCCTACGGGCAATGAGTGTTCATTCCCAACTTACCATACACGTCCTAAACCCACGTATCCACTACTAGGATTACCAAGCGCTATGCTATAGGGTGAACCAAGCAATAACATTGCTAGTATTCCCAAGTGAATACGTGTTTACGCTTGAAACTAGTCATATTCATTTTGCCAATTCATTAATATGCCTAGAAACATAAATATTAACTAAGTACATAGAATATAAATTTCATTAAAAGTAAATCTAATCTGAGTGAAAGTGTCACAATGAGTAAGAATCAATCTCGATCTTATTGTCATTCATGGAATGTGTCCAAGTACATTGCCACTCAAATAAGATGCCATAAAATTGACTTAGATCCACACTACAGGCACTCACTAACTATTCTCTAAGACTATGGAATAAAATTGTAAGAGTTTGACTACTCTATTAACAAAACTTATGCCCAAACGATGCACCCAAGTGCTACATTTATAGGACACATGCCATGATATCAGATATCCAACATCGCTTCTTGGGCTCCAATATTAGGTATCTAATATCAAGGATTTGATATTGAACAGTCAAAATATGGTTCATCATACCCCCACGACTAAATGAAAACTCATCCTAGAGTGAACAAAAGGAGGAATAAGTCCCTTACAAAATATTGGGAAGGTATGGGATTATTGATTGATGCTAACTACTAACTAACTTTGAGTGTTACATTATAAAATTTTATTCAAGTGGATGCATACAAAATTACAGAGTGACAAAAATACTAGATAGACATTGAAGATTACAAAATTTATAGAAGTCTTCAAAAATCCACTAAGGATGATTCTTCTTGTTGCCACTAGAGGTGGCAGACTTTCAACCTTGATTGTTATGTTAATGGTTCTCTGGTTATGTAGAACATTCTTGAAGGATGGACTGAAATTTCTTCTTACCATCCCATGGATATAGCAAACATGTGATGTTTGAGCTACTATCTTATATGTACTACAATTTATCCATGGGCACATCCTTCGTTGTCCTCCTCTTGGCTTCATTTTTATGCTTAGTAAAAGACCTTCTTCCTTAGGTGTTTCTTTTAGCATCACTTATAGTCATCAAAGGATCAACATTAGTTTTGGTAAATTTTTTCGTAATAATCAACCCTTTTTGGATCCCTTAGTTTACATTTAAGCACAAGGTGATGACAACATATAATGCCCAAGGCTATGAGGTAACTAGAATCATTGAGTTGTTCATCTTATTTTGGTCAATTACTATTAGTTACCATAATGTTTGAAAATAGGACGTTTAAAAAAATTTCAAAGCACACAATTTTTTGAATAATGGAAACCAAAGGTCTGATTTAGAAGATTGCCAAAAAATATTAATGGAAATGGAAACAGAAAAGTAGGAAAAATTAATGAAATGAACGAGAATTAGTCCCAAAATTATGCATAAATTTAGAGAAATTATCACTAATGTTCTGGAAGATGTGAAGATTAGTTCAAAGCCATGATCAATAAAAGTTATGCAACTAGGTCCTCCCTAAAGTAGGCTTCTGCCATAATGCCCTTACATAACCACTTCTATAGATGTCTATGGGCACCCAAGAAGTTAATTGTAGACCATGCCTTTGTCCCAAACAACACACAACTACCATGGTTGGGGTGTTGCCCTATACTACACAAAATCAAAAGGCTCATAATTGCATGTAGTAGTGGGGTGAATAATGGGGTGAAAAGGAATTGTAGAGATTAGGTTGTAAGGTACTTGACCATGTCCACAATAGGTTCTTGTCAAAAATGTGATTAAAACTATCAACTTACCTATCTTTCCAAGTTCAAACTAAGTTCATACCATGAACAGTGACCTTGCATTAATGTGTTCCATCTTGCCAACCACCATGAGTCCAGAACCACCTCAAAGAACAATCATCACTCCAAAAAGAGAAGAAAAGAGAAGAAGAAAGGAAAGCCCTTAGTTAGAGGGGTGCCTTCAAACATGGGTAACATGTCTTTTTTTATTTTTTTATTTTTTATTTTTTTTTCTTTTTTTCTTTTTCTTTTCCTTTTTTCCATTTTATATTTTTTTTTTGAATTTTATATTTTTTTGAAATGGGAACCAAACCATGCAAAGACAAAGCTTCCTTTTTATTGGTCGATGGAGGAGTGATGATATGTTCCAAGAGGAGTCATAAACGATATGAAGGAATTCAAGAAGAGAACCAAATAAATCCCCTTGAGGTCACACCCTTTGCCATTCCCACTTGGTCATTCCCTCATTCTTTAAGATACAATGATCATTCATCAATTTTAGTTTCATTAAAGAAGAACCAATTTTTTTTCAATGAAAAAGACCTTTTATTTAAAGAACTAGAGGGATAAATGAGGTGGTCTCACAACTTTACATAATTACTTACGCAATCATCTTGATAGCATAGCACAAAAACCCAACACATAGCATTAACTTCTACATCATGACTAGCAATATTATTAATGGAAGCATAAAAAGAAACATTCACAAAGAGTATGACTAAATAAAAGAGAAAAATATTAAGTCTTTTTTGAATCATTTGGAGATGTATCTTCATTTGGACTTGAAAGTATTTCCATTTTTGGGGGTCCATATGTGTTTGCTTCTTCTTCCTAATTTTCTATTTTAATTCTTGGGTCTCCATGTTTAATATCCTTTTCCAGTGTATAATCAAAGTGTAAGACATATGTGTCTAAGTCCTCTGTTTGGTTCATTTTCTTAAGCTTAGAACTAATAAGTGGACCAATTTCCTCCATGCATCCTTAAAACATTTTTATATTCTCATTTTCAAGCCACTAAGTGTCTTCTGGTTTAGTGGCTACTATGTAGATTGGTTTTTTCTCACATAATTATTCCTTAGCTTGGTTGTGGGTTGTGTTAATATTTTGAATTTCTAGTCCATAACTACACCCTTTACTATTAGTGATGCATGGATTTTCCTATTTCTCCATAATGATAAGTTTATCATTTATGTATTGTGTTGGAGTGGTAATGGTTGTTGGCTTTTTGGTATAATTAGGAGACATCATTTCAGTGAGGAAGGTTGTTGCATCAGATTGTCCTTGTGCTAGTTTTGATGAGTTAGTAGGTCCATGAGTGTCGTGCTTACACATGGGAACCATCCTAAAGATAGAAAATTTCTAAGATTGTGGTGGAGATTTACCAGAATTATTATTTCTATGTATGCTCACAACACAAGTGGCATTCTCTTGTTGATGTCGTGATGCTAAACCTTCCTGTGTTACTAGTGGTGACATATGGTGGAGGGAAGTATGAGAATATTGAGGATATGATGAAGGATGAGAGGTGTGATGTGGTGATCTCATGGAAGTTCTTACAAGATGATGATATTTACGAAATTGTTAGTAGTGATTTGAGGTATAGGAAGTAGAATCGGTTGGGGAAATAGGATGTTGAATGTAATATCCATACAGGTTCAATTAGCAGTAAGGGTAGTGTTGGTTTGATGATGGCCTCCCCCATGACTATGAGTTTTGCCACTATGGTTGATGATAGTTTTGAGGCTGGTAAGAAATCCCACTAGGATAGTATGATTTGTTGTAGGACTATTTATTTTTACCTTGTGAGAAAGATAACTTCCTAAGAATTTGCTTTTGTACAAACTTGGGATTCAATGCAAAAGCCTAATACTTATGTAGATGTAACATGATTGGGCAATAGCCCTTTGGATGGTCATATATGCAGATGTCACATCCATCATCTGCTTTGGTGGTTGAGACTATAGCCTCTTCTTCTACAGTCATTTTCCCTTTTTGACGATAAGTGTTCCTAGCTATTTCTTGGTTCTTTGACATCATTTTGTTGTGATCACTTGATTCATTTTACGTTACTCTTTCCTCCATGGTTTCTATGCAAGTTGTAACTTTCTCATTTATCCATTCTGACATATTATCTAACCTTGCTTCAAGCTCATCAATAGACTTTTGTATTGACAAGGTTTGTTGTGAAATCACCTTATCGAGAGCTACCTCTTTTCCTTATCATAGATACGAAGCTTATTCTTTTGAAGAGTTGGATCCTAGTGATATTTTTCAACATTCTCCCATTTACATAACTCTACTTCTTCTTTTTCCACATGCTCAATTAACTTTTAGATCTGATAGCTTCCTAGTTCATATAACTAACTTGGAGCATACATCCCAAGGATCTCTCTTGTTTTACTATGAAGCCCATCTATGATGTGGAAAAGTTTCTCTTCTTGAGAGAAACCATGGTCTAAACATTTCTTCACTAGAGAATAGTAACTATCTAGGGTCATATCTAAGGGTCCATGTTGTTCTTGTTTCCGTCCTTAAGTTGGACACCCTTGCATGAGCTTGGTATTTCTCATTAAAGATTTCCAACATTATGGACCACCAATTAATTAAATTTGGTTTCAATGATCTATATTAAACTTCAGCTTTGTCTATTAGTATCCTAGGGAAGAGCTTAAGCTTTTTCCATTTACTCTCGATGTATTGTAAGACACAGGCATCATGGAAGGCTCATAAATGACGTTGTGGATTAGAACTATAGCCTCTTGAAAATTTAGGGATGTATTTCATATCGAGCCTTTTGACTTGACTTTCCTTGCAATGTCTGTGGGGTATTTTAACTACCTCTATGATCTACATCATGCTCTTAGTGGCCAACAAGGGTTCATCTTCATTAAACATGTCATGGTAAAAATTTCTATTTCTATTTATCTAATTGTGACAATTTTCTCTATGCTCATTTTAATGTCTTTGATTTTGCCCTTGGTTTTAATTTCTATCTTTATCTTGAGCTCTATCTCTATACCTACATCCATCTTCATCAGAACTAGATGTTAAAGAGGAAGAGGAAGATGAGGAACTAGAAGAATTTCCATGGCTCCTATAGTTCTCCCCATGGTCCCTTGATTTATCTTGTCTCTATTTAGAGAAGGTTCTATGCCTTGAGGCCCTCCTCAATCTAGGATTTATTCCATCTCCTCTAGGATTTTCTGCATTAGTTGAACATGGTCTTTGAGTGTAGTAAGGCTCTAAATGAGAATAGGAAACCCTTGCCTAAGGTTGTTCACTCCAATTTTCTTCAGTATAGATCCTATTATTTCTCCTATGAGTGCTTTCATCATGTGATGCAATCTTGGTCCTATGTGAAGAAGACATGATTTTACCTGATAATGTGTGTGACTTAAAATATTAATATTTTCTAAAATATATATTGTTAATACCTTTACAATGATTATGTATAATATAAATAATCTAGATAACTAGCACCATCCTTGGCAATGGTGCCAATGATGAGTAATGAGGTACCCCTAGGCCAAACCATACAAATCATAAGCATCCACACATGATCCAATTGAATTTCATGGATGGGACTAGTTGTGGCATCTAGATCGTTATGTCTTGATCACAGTTCACTATCTTCCCACTTGGACTAGTGGTAGATTTGTCATGTATGGTTTAGTCCAAAGTGAGGCATATGATTCTTGATGTTATTTCGGCCTTATGCTACTCCTAATGATAATAAAGAAATCAATTATTTAAACTAATTAACAATGGAAGGTAAAGTGTAAACTAGCCTACAGGCAATGAGTGTCTATTCCTAGCTTACTGTATGCATCTTGAACCCATGTATCCACTACTGGGATTACTAAGTGCTATGCTACTCAACGAACCAAGCAATAACACTACTGGGATTACCAAGCAAATACATGTTTACACTTGAAACTAGTCACGCTCATTCTACCAATTCATTAATATGCATGGAAACTTAAATATTAACTAAGCACATAGAATATAAATTACATAAAATTAAATCTAATCTAAGTCAAAGTATTGCAATGAATAAGAATCAATCTTAATCTTACTACCATTCATGGAATGTGTCCAGGCACATTTCCACTCAAATAAGACACTATACAACTTACTCATATCCACACTACAAGCACTCACTAACTATTCTCTAAGAGTATGGAATAAAATTGTAAGATTTTGACTACTCTATTAACAAAACTTATGCCCAAACCATGTGCCCAAGCACTATATTTATAGGTCATTAATTGGGTATCCGATATCAAATATCTAATATCAAAGCTAGAAAAAATATGGTTCATCAGTGATGTAGCACCAAGGGAAGGAAATAGCAGCAAAGGTGATGCTTGACAAAGGGGAAGAAGCACTCAATGCTCTTACAGCCTCTATGCTAGATGTTGCTACACTCAGGGATGTGAAAAAATCCACAAGAGCAACAAGTAAAAGGTTTAGCATAGGCAACCACAAAGAATTGTCGGATTAACTAGTCAGAGTTGGGCAACTATTTTTGGAGGTCTTTAACCTTCCAGATAACACCACTGTAACCCAATCTATGCTATTGAAAGCTAAGGGTAAGTTCATCATTGCCAATGCGTAACTTGAAGCAACCACATCTGAAAATTGATGATTGGCTGCTAAAGTTGCGAAATTGAGAGCCTACCTAGCTAATCCCACTATTTTCAACTATGCCATAACCAAAGATGAAGCTTTTATACAGTCTTAGGAAAAACTCAAAGTAACCAAGAACACTAAGGAGATTGTGTTATTTGAGACATCCATCACAAAAGCCATGGCCTATAACACTGAAAAGGACCTCTCAAAGACCCACAAGTAGAATGTTGTTCTAACCAAGGAAAACTATCACTTGCACATTATTAAAACTCAAAAGAACCAGATGGCTAAAAAATTGAGACAATAGCTAGAGCAGCCTGCCAAGGTAACCATGGATTTGAGGAGGTTGACTATAAAAAAAAAATCTCTCAATGGAGAAGGTCCGACCACTTTGCCAAAATTAACCATTAATATTACAGCGTAGAAAAATGAGGTCCTAAAGTTTAAAAGAGTGAAAAATCACTATAGGAACCAGTTGGCCTTCTCAAAGAGGTTAATGAAAAGGAGATCTAGCTAGCAAAGGTAAATGTGAATGAGGCCCTCCAAGAACTCCATTAAGGAGGTGACGTGTGGCAGCCCATCTTTGATAGACTGAACATGTACAACAAAGTAGAAATCTACCTCAAGGAGTTGCAAATCGAGGAGATGGAAAAGTACATGGAGTTATTCAACCTTCTTTATGTAAACTTAGCAATGTTGACTACTGGAAGGTAGAGGTCAAAACTAGAAAAGCAAGTGCCCAGCTCATACCTTTTGTATGGGGCTAAGTTCAAGCACCATGAGGACACAAAAAAAAGCTAGAAATATCCAATGTTGAACTTGAAGTTCTCAAAGTGTAATTCACAATCAACAATCAATGGCTGAGAACTTGGCTGAGAGAATAAACAACTACCAAGAGCTAAAAAATGCTATCAAAGCATTCAACATCGAATGCAAACAATTTGCTATCTATTTTGTTAATGTTATGGAGTTGTAACCTGCCATGCCCTATCAATGGGATGTTCCTATACTAGCCCACATCAATGATGTTTTGTGGACCATGTACAATCCCTAGAGTAAGGAGGAGAAGATGAAAGAATTGATGAATCGACATAAGAGTAAGGAGGACAAGTTTTCAGTCAATTGTGAGGTTATGATGAATCATTGTTATTGGGTAGTGTCGATGAGCATGCATCAATGTAACCCTATTAATGCATACTCATTGATGCATTTGCATCAAAACATACCCAATGATGTGTACCTATTGATGCATGGAAAGATGCATCAATGCATATGCATCAACAAAGTGTCTAGTCTTGCTTATATAACTAAGCACACCCACCGCATTTATGGCATCATTCATTTAGTAGCATAGAGAAGCTCTTGTAGTTTTTTCCTGTAGCAATTAGAATATTTTCTAAGTGCTCATACTAGGAGTTAAGAAGTGTACGAATCTTAATTCAAAAACTAATGTACCTGGATACTTTGGTGTGAATGGTAAGAAAGACAAACTTCTTGATAAACCTTGCAACCCTTGGAATTACCATAATGTTTACTTTAATGTACTTTACTGTTATGTAATTTACATTCATTCATATTAATTATTTAGTTCAATATGAGTAATTAATGCACATAAGTACGACCACCTTGAGCATATGTTAATGCTTGGTAATCCCAGTAGCATTTACACTTGGTAATCCAGTAGCATTGAGGCATGTTCAAGATGTGTACAGTAGGTGGGAATAAATGCTTATGTTAGGATTAGCTTAAGACATTAGATAATTACTCGTTTGGTTAGCATTTAATCACTTTATTTTCATGCTTAGGATAGATAGATAAAAATAATAAATTATACAAATAATATGCCTCAGTTACACTTAATCATACCATTTTACCTCCACAAGTGGAACTGAGAAGACAACAATCACGTCCTTAAGTTCACTACCTAGATAATGTGTACTTAGAAAGATAAATTCTGTAGAATTCGACCAAATCACTTAGTGAACACTGGTGATTCATATGGTTTGGTGTAGGGATTACTTACTACTCATTAGCTGGATTCATCTACCCTGTACTAGATAATGAGTGGGTAAGCCCACTTGTCATTATGCCAAAAAAGGGAACTAGTGGAGTATCTATATTGACTTTAGGTTATTGAATATGACAACATGTATAAATCATTTTCCATTTCTATTTTTTGACCAAGTACTAGATAACATTGTAGGCACAAGTATTACAATTTCTTAAATGGATGCAATGGTTACAATCAAATTCAATAACCTAATAAGATTAGCTCAAGACTACATCCACAAGTTCTTAGGGGACTTGTGTTTATAAAAAGATGCCTTTTGACTTATGTAATGCTTGTGCAACAATTTAACACTTAGTCCTCAATGCCTTCTATTAAGAAATTGGAAATGATGTGGAAGTCTTTATAGATAATTTTTCCATCTATGGCTCTAATATTGAACAAGCACTACATTGTCTAGAGCAGTACAAAAAAAATGTGTGGAAACCAATCTTAAGCTTAATTGATAGAAAGACATTCGATGGTTCAAAAGGGCACAATTCTTGGACACTAAGTATTAAAATGGGGATAAAGTTGAAAAGATATAAGTGATCTAAGGAATAACACATAGATCACAAACTATGAATGATGTTAAATCATTTTTGTTTGATACACTAGCTACTATAGAAGATTCATTGAAAACTTCTCAATGATAAACACTGGTGGAATTAACAAAAAATTATGTAGTACTTGAGTGGACTATGAAATGCAATCAAATATTCAAAATTTTGAAGCAAAGGTATATAGAAACCCTAATTTTATAAGCTTCTAATTTGTCCAAGTCATTTCATATTATGACAAATGCATCTAACTTTGGTTTGGGAGTTTTTCTTATGCAATTAGATAATAAAAAAATCCATACTAAATTCATTAGATGAGTGGGAGTATCACAAGTGCACAACCAAACTATACCACTTGGGAATAGAAACTCATGGTTGTAGTGTATACCTTAAAGAATTGTAGGCACTACATAACTAGATATCTAGTTTTTGTTCACATTGATCATAGTGGATCTAGTTCCTTATGAATAAACTAATGATTTTCCCTTGTATCATATAATGACTATTAATTTTGTAGATGTTTAAAATAATTATGGTTGATAGAAAGGAAACCAAGAATGTTGTAGTTGATTACTTGTCTCAGTTATGATGGGGCAATAAAGTTAATGAAGAACCATTCTCTAATCAAACACCCAATGAGCTATTATTTGCAAAAGTAACAATGGTTACAACTGACATAATCAAGCCTCGGTACATTGATTATCTTTCTTGCTCATGCAAGAAGGCCATATTAAATGGTACAAAGATAGGAGGTAATAATTCCTACACCAAGTTAAGAACTACATGGAGATAAAGAATAATCTCTATAAAATTGCACATATGACTTGGTATGATGGTGCATTCTAGAAGAAGATCAAATTAAAATTCTCCAACATAATCATACGGGACCTTGTGGAGGCCACTATGTTGGGAGATGAATGATTATAAAAATCCTTATGGTATGATACTTTTGGCTAATGGTCTTCAAAGATGCCCATTAATTTGCTAATTCTTGTGAAAGGTGTTAACACAATGATGGAATGATATCTAGGCTTGAAGGTCCTAAATACTGGATCCAACAATTGAAACCATTCAACTTATGAGGAATTGATTTCATGGGTACTAATGAGTTTTAGTTTGTCACATCAACTGGGCCCAATCAATAAGGCCCCACTGACATAGTCTATTATGTCGATGAGGCCCTATCAACACCATCAATTACATTGACGTGGCCCCATCAACACAAGGGTCTGTTCTGATCTATTAATATGAGCCACCAATTGCATGTATGGCATCAATTCTCATAGTAGTAGCAGAGCTCTTATAGTTTGTCTATTTGAAAGTTAAATATTTTTCCCAAGTGCCTACAATAGAAGTCATTGAGTATATGGATCTGTATTCAAGCATTGTTGTCCTTGATAATGACAGTGTGTGTGGCAATAAAGACGAGCTTTCTGATAAACCATGTAGCATTTTGGATAGATTAAATACTTTATTTATGCATTTAATTTTTTTAATTACTTATTCAATGTTTTCCAATAATTAAGCTAATTAATATAATTAAGTAAGATAAGCTAGATAGATTAAATACATAAGCACAAGCGCTTTGAGCATAACATGTATTCGCTTGGTAATCCTAGCAGCATTATTGCTTGGTACCCCTAGTAGCATAGCACTTAGTAACCTAGCAATCGATATGTGGGTTCAAGATGTGTACAAAAAGTGGGAAAACATACTTATGTTAAGATTAGCTAGAGGCTAGTAGGCTAGTTACATTGAATTAGTCATTAAATTACCTTATCTTTATCTCTATTCAAGCACCAAGACTATAAAACATAAAACTATAAAAATCGTATACCTCAATTACACTTAACCATACCATGTGCTTCACAAGTGTAATTGGGAAGACAATGAATGACCTTAGGGCAAGGTTCACTACCTAGAAGACTAGTGCACTAGAAACTATAAAGTCCATGGAATTCGATCAGAACACATGTGAATGCTCTTGATTCATATGGTTGGGCATAGGGGTACCTCACCGCTTATCATTGGCACCATTGTTGGGGACTTTGTTTATTAAAATTTGCACTATTTAGGTTTAGTGAATACCATTAATATCATTGTAGGAACCTCAAGGTCAATATCATTCCCACTATACATAGAATTGTAAAAGCACACTGACATTTTGTTTCATATTGCAAAATGTCTTCTTCTTTTCATAGGTGCAAAGATGTCAAACCACCAGTCCCACAGAAGTGCAAAGTGGTATATACTCATCCAAATGAGTATGTACCAGCCTTTACCTTCATCCTACATTAGGATGAATAGCTACAATGATGTGATATGGAGGGCAACATTTTCTTGCCCCTCGACTAATCTATGCTCAAGATGTTGTTTCAAACTCTTAAGAAGTTGGGCATTCTAGATCTTCATGAGGAATACATTGTGGATGGTTATGACACTTGGGATGACTATCCCACTGAAACACAATGCAAGCAAGATTGACATCAAGAGAAGCACCATGAGGCTACAAAGGAAAAACATTTCACTAATCCCTTGTTCCTCCTAGATCAAGATGAGAATGAGGATCCTCCCTTTGAAGGTCTTCAATATGTAGATTCTCTACCCCTTGTTATTGGTAATGAGAGTGTGACCATGAACTTGCGGTCAACTATTCATAAAACAAGTTCAGGAAAAAGTGATAGTCAAGGCAAGGACTTGGGCAAACCTCACAATAGTAAGGGATCTAAGGATGGTGGTCGTAATGAGCAGAATCATGGTGGTGGACATCATGGTGGTGGTGGTGGTGGTGGTCCATATTTACTTCCATCCTCTTCATTTAATTTTTAGCATTTCTCTTCATCTTATGGTTCTCCTAGAATCCACCATTGAAATCATCGTGATGAAGGTTATCAATGAGACAACAATGACCATCAATGCCATCAAGAACACAAAGGTGACAGAAACCATCATCGATGTCATCGACACAATCATGATGAGGAACCTCTGTTGGTGACTAGAAGTATGCTTAACATTATAGAGGCAATTATAATTCCAACCAAGCATATGAAAGATAGTCGGATCAAGCACTTAGACATGAATAATATCCCATGATTTGAGGGGGGGATACAACTTTAATTCATAGGCACATCTACAAGCTATCCATATGTCTATGCCTTACAAAACATAGAAAATGAATTGTAGAAACTCAAGCTCTTTCCTAAGACACTCATCAAGGAAGCTAAAAGTTGGTACCAATCCTTGGAGTTGGAATTTATCTACAAATGGAGTACCATATTGGAGCTATTCAACAACAAATATCAAACATACTTCAAAGTGTCTAATCTAAGGAGGTAAATCCAAGAATGAAAACAAGAAATACATGAACCCTTGGATGCTACTATGGGTAGATATTATTCACTCTTACACTGATGCCTTGGCCATGGTTATTCTCAGAGGGAACAACTTCACCACATCATAGATCAGTTCAAAGCAGAAACTAGAAGAACTCTTGGGGTGTATGTCCAAGGAAGACTATTTGAACTAAGAGCTCATCAAATCCAAAGGTTGATAGAGCAAGTAGAAAAAGAAGAAAGTGAGTTGCAAAAAAGGGAAAGTGCAGAAGAGTATAATAGGGATCCTTCCATCAAGAAACAGGAGGTCCAATTTTGTGACAAGGAGGAGTCACCACTCAATGAAGTGGTGAACAAAAAAACCTTGCCCATTCAAAAATCTATTTCTAATATTTTGACAAAGGTTGAAAATTTATGGGACTCTTTGGATGAAAAATTTTAAACTACTATGAAGATTGCTTAAGAATCCAAAAAGCAAAATAGTGATCATAATTGCAGGAGGTGAAAAGAAGCTAAATGTGCCTACCAAAGAGGTAAGGGAAAAATTACTATCGTAGAGGAAGTTTTGGAGACAGACTCCAATGATGATGCTAGTTGTGACATTTGTCAATACGAATATCCAAAGGGATGTTACCCTATGGTGTTACACTTACAAGAGTTTGGGATGTACACATTAAATTCTTGACTAACATGTAGGTAAGCACCTAGATGATTACCTTATCATCAAGGCAATCCAAGATAGTTTCACCAACAACAACAAGCTTACTACCCAAGTGGAGCTCCACCACGACCATATGAATAATACTAGTAGTGGCATCAACCACAATCATGGGGAATGTTGCTACCAAGGTAGTAGTATCCTTACAAAAAACCTAATCCATACGCGTGCTATGTTTAGCAACTTGTCTCTCCAAGAAGTTCTGCAAGTCATGCCTCATTTTAGCATCACTATTACCCTTTAGAGTACCATCAAATGCATTCACCATCTACTCAAGGAGAAAACCCATATCCATACCATCCTCTACATCTTTCTACACATACACCTCCACCCTCAACCTAATTACCTCCTACTCTGTCCATGCAGGGTGAGATTCCTCCACAACTACAGTGACAAAATGTTACGAGGGTTGTACATTCACAACTAGCTCTCCAACTAAGTGGTTCAAACAATTGATCCAAAAAAAGAACCTTCTTCCAACCCAACAATCCTCCTAAACCCTTACAACCTCATCTGGCTAGTTGCCTTATATCTCCAACACCCTTATCCTCTACAACCAACATCTTCAAGTGCCCTTCAAATCAAACACCACCTCGAATCTACATTGTGATGTTAACTCATGTTGTTTCTGATTAGATCAAGGCTAGCTATCTTTCCACAAAACGATCTGACCTAGGAAGTCCAATCATTTAGCTATAGATCGCTAGACATGAGTCATGCAAGGCTCTTCTTAATTCTAGTTCCAGTGTCAACCTCATCTCCCATGACATGTACAAAGCCTAAAACCTACCACCTCTCAAGAAGAGCAACATTCACTTGGAATTGGCAAGCTATTCAATTACTATCCCTCTAGGGTTAGTAAATAATATTGTGATCATAGTTTTTGGGTGGTCCTATTCTATCAATTTTCTAGTGATCAAGGTTGAGAATTGCAAAGGTGACTTCCCCATCATTATGGGAAGAGCTTGTTTAAGCATGGTCGATGTGTGAATGGGCATAAGGAACATCTCCTTGGAAATCTCCAAGGAAAATGAATTTGGACAATTGAAGAAGAAGCGTATTCCATGCATCGTGTATAGTGATAATGGATGTAATTGTGTGCAAAATATTTGATTCATCAAAAGTACATGCATTAAATCATGAAATCAATGTGCACAAGAAACAAATATTCAATAGTGTCTATATGTAGTAGCTACAAAATAGGAAGGCACCCAATGGTTATTAGGTAACTCAAAAAGTAGCACATTATGCATAGAACCAACTAAAAACCTAACATGTGCTAATGTTAAAGGCATGAATGAACTTGAACAAGTTCATCATTAAATCTCTGATGATTAAAATGATGATACTTGTTAGGAAGAGTTGGAAATCCCCAATAACTTTAAGTAGGAGCCCCTAGAGTTGAAAACTCTACCAACCAACATGGAGTGTGCATTCTTAAACAATGGTAAGCTAATCATAATCAATGCCAAACTTGTTCTTGAATAAAAAGAAAGGTTGTTAGAGGTGGTTAACAAATGGCCAATAGCCTTTGCATAGTCATAGTCTGAGCTAACTAGAATTGATCCATGGATATGCCAGCATTGCATCTACACTAACTTGCCCATGAAGCCAAGATGGCAGTCGTAGAGATGGCTAAACCTCAAATTGAAGCAGATCATCAAGAAGGAAATAGAGCAACTTCTCAAGGCATGGTTTATCTATCCCATTATGAATAGTGAGTGGGTTAGCCCACTCATAATCATGCCAAAGAAAGATGGCAAGTGACAGTCTACATCGACTTTAGGCTGTTGAACATGGCAACATTTCAAGATCATTTTCCATTACCATTTTTGGACCAAGTGTTGGACATTATCTCCAGGCATTGCTATTATAGATTCTTAGATGGTTATAGTGGCTATAATGAAATCAAAATTGTGCTAGAACATCAAGCCAAGACAACATTCACAAGTCCCTGGAGGAATTTTGCATATTGTAAGATGCCATTTGGTTTATGTAATGCCCCTACAACATTTCAACACTTGGTCCTTAGCATCTTCCAACAGCAGATTAGTAGTGGTGTGGAAGTCTTCATGGATGACTTCGCCTAAGGAGCTACGTTTGAGCAAGCCTTGGACCACCTTAAGCAAGTACTAAAAATATGTGTGGAAACAAATTTGTAATTTAACTAGAAAAAGAGCCACCTCATGGTTCAAGAAGGTATTATACTAAGGCATAAATCACTCAAAAAGGGATTAATGTAGACCCTGAGAAAATAGGGATCATCCAAGGAATAACCCATCAACCAGAAACCATTAAAGATGTTCGATCGTTCCTTGGATACATTGACTACTACCAAAGATTCATAGAGAATTTCTCTAAGATTGCAAAACTGTTGGTAGAGCTTACAAAAAAAGATGCACCTTTCATCTAGACTAGGGAATGTGAACAAGCATTCCAACAATCAAAGGAGAAACTTGTAGAAACACCAATTCTATGAGCACCACACTAGTCCAAACCATTCCACATCATGACAGATGCATCTAACTACACCTTGGGAGTTGTGCTCATGTAGTTAGATGATAACAAAATTTCCATACTACATCCACTACGCAAGCTGAAGCATGGTGGGAGCACAATTAAATTACACCACCACAGAGAAGGAACTAATGGTAGTGGTGTATACTCTTAAAAATTTTAGGCATTATGTGCTTAGCTATAAAGTATTTATGCACACAGACCATAGTGTAATATGCTTCCTCATGAACAAGCCAGCGGTGAGTCCTCGNAGATGCCAGAAGATCTTGACTTTAAAAAAGGATAAAAATTTCTTCATTAGGCCAAATACTTCATAGAAATCAATGGACACCTCTACAAGGTGTGCACCAATGGCCTAATTCATTGGTGTGCCCCTAATGAAGATTAATTGCATGTCCTCCAAGATGCTCACGAAGGATGTTGCGGAAGCCACTATGCAAGGAGATGCATGGCCATAAAAATCCTGATGGCAGGATACTATTGGCCTATAATTTTCATGGATGCCCATCACTTTATCCAATCTTATGAACATTGTCAATGAGATGGTGGGATGATCACTTGAATGGAAGGTCCTCAACAGTGGATTCAACCACTGGAGCCCTTTGACATATGGGGCATTGACTTCATGGAACCCATCACACCTATGTCCAATAGTAAGATGTATATCATCGTAATAGTCGACTACTACATCAAATGGATAGAAGTAGCAGTCGTTACTAATTGTACCTCACTCATTCCTGCTAGATTTATACAACAAACTATTTTAAATAGGTTTGGGGTGCCACATACACTAATTCTAACTATGGTACTTATTTTACAGGTGCCACTTTTAGAAATTTGATGCAATGCTTAGGGGTTGAACATAAATGAAAAACACCCTATCATCCCCAAGCCAATAGTCAAGCAAAGGTAACTAACTAGGATATCACAAAATCTTAACAAAAACCATAAGAAAAAATATAAGAGACATTGGAGCACCAAACTCAGCAATGCCCTCTAGGTCTATCTTTCAACATGGAAACTCCCTATTGGCTACTCTCCCTACAAGTTAGTGTATAGAAAACTTCCAACACTCCGAGTCTAGTTTGAGCTCTATATACTCTCAATAGCCTATGATCTGGGTCTTGACCTAAGTCTTTCACAAAAAGAAAGATTTCTCAACCTAAATGTGCTAGATGAAAACTGACTGGTAGCCCTATCTTTGAATGAGGTTCACAAGGCATTCAATAAGCAACATCATGACCTCAAAATACAAAAAGTAAATTTTCAACTAGGAAATAAGATCCTCTATTGGAACCCCACACATCTATCCCAGAAGATAAAATTCCAAATGTTGTGGGAGGGACCTTATATAATTGATCAAACCTTTCCCTCTAAGGTCATGTTAATTTACAATCTTGAAAGCCTAAATAAAAAGCATTTTGTCAACATCCAACAAGTAAAACCTTTCCTAGAACCAAGACAAGCTAGTGCAACTACCACCTCAACAAATTGACAACCACATTCCATTTTTTTAATCTCCTCCTTCTAACTCAATCATGGGGGAGATGGCCATCCATGCTAACAATCCATATGGCTTCTCAATTTTTCTACTTTTTGTTTTCCACATTTTTTATTTTACAAGTTATTTATTTTACAAATTTTTGATTTTCAAATTTTTCCCAATTTTGCACCATCGTTAGTACCTTTGAACTTTTCCTGATTATTTTATACTTTCTTATATATTTTACTTTTTTTTGCTTTGTTTTGTTTAACTGTGACTTTTTGTTATTTTTGCTAATAAAGTGCTTTATTGCTACATGACACAATGCCACTGTTGTTGTTTACTAATGATGGTTTGTGCTTAATGTTGTGATTATCGATGTGTGATTTCTATTTTTGAATTTTGATGTCTGATGACTATGACATGGTTTATTTTTCATGGAATAGGTAGTGAGTCCATGTCATCCACCCATTCAATAAACTCTATGGTATTCCTTGTTCTAGGAGTTTGAGGTCCCTTCCATTCATTAAACTTTTAATCAATTGGTGACCTTGGTAGTTTTAGAATTGGGAAAGATTCAAAGGTTTGTAGAGGGTGTGACTTCAAGGGGGCTCAATACTCCTTGTACTCTTCTACTTAGTTGAGTGCTTGGGTGTTTTTCATGAACTTCTTACTGTTCCATTCCAACCACTAATAGTAAGCCAAATAAAGTCTTTGCATGGTGTGGTTTCCATCCAAAAAAAAAAAGAAAAAGAAAAAAACAATAAGAATTCAAAGCACACCCCTTAGACACAATAAACGAATAAGTCTTTGCATGGTGTGGTTTCCATTTCAAAAAAAAACATGAAGAGAATTCAAAGCACACCCCTTAGACAAATAAACAAGCTACAAGCACTAGTTATGGGACTAGAAAGACATGCACCCATGCTTGAAGCTCCCCTCTAACTAAGGCCCTCTCTTTTTCTCACTTTCTAATTCTCTTTTCTTCTCTTTTTGGAATAGTTGTTGTTTTATGGAAGTACTCTTGTGTCTTAAGTGGGTCAATTGATCTTGGAGTAGCAATGTGAAGTTACTAAAAGAGGCTAGTTTTGGTCTGGACTAGGGATGGATCTTCTTAGGTCATTTTAAACACATATTCTACAAGGGACTTCTTATGACCTTAATTTGGGATTTCATTTCACCTTCTCAGTCATCCATCTATGCTACCATAACTCACCTCACTACTTGTTTCTATGTTATTCTCGATGTCTTCGTTTGACATGTTGGAATTCTTAGATAGATTCTTTTTGGTTGGTCCTTAACTTTTCATAGCCATTAATCAACTATAGGGGCCCATGAACTCCTTATTTAGGGTTATGCAAGGGTAACAAGGGCAAATGCCTACTGTGAGGAGGACCCACTTGCATATCTCTTAGTTTGGTTAGTTAAGTTCCTTACCTTAGGCATTGTTACAATCCTATCTTTTGCATACTCCATTACACAAACCACTCTGTGCTCCTTGAACTCTCATTTTCCATCCCATTTCTCCCATTTTTCCTAATTTTCTTAATTTTTGAGACTTCAACACTCTCTTCTCACATTTTCATCATGTTTGTGGTTATTTGGGCTTTTATTTAACCCTAATTGCGTTCAAAATCTTTTTGTAATTTTCAAGTTTTGACTAAGTCGACAAAAGTCAATGGTGGTCAACAACTACATCGATGAGGCCTCGTCGATCTAATGGACCATGTCGACTAGGCCTTGTCGATGCAATACAAAAATACTATAAATACCGCTGAACAGTTAGGAATTTTTCACATTTGATCCATAACACCCAAGGATTTTTTGCAATTTTCAAAGCCCTAAACTATCCTAAGACTATAACTCTCACATCATTTATCCAAATCACCTCATTGTTCAATCTTGCAATTACCAGGGGTAAGCTCTTACTCATTGGGGTAGTAAACCCCAAGGTTTTGATGATAATTTTTTTGAAATTTTTTCTAACTACCCCAAATGGTTAAACAATAAATGCTATTAAATCATTAATTTTTGAGAATTTAACCCTTCCAAAAAATTTACTAAACCAAAGATTAAATTAATAATTAACTACTTAATCTATCCAACCATAATCACACCTTAGCCAAATGTAACCCCCTCATGAGACAAGGTTTTCCAGCCATTCTAAGTGACATGATAATTACTAATCTGTTGTTATGTGTGATTATAGATGGCACCAAGACCAAAGAGACCGCAGAAGGAGGGATCATCACAACCATAGGAGAAGCAACCTAAAGGAGGAAAAGGCCAACAAGAACATGGCCAAGAACAAGTTGAAGTAACCTATGCAATATGACCTCTTAGAAACAAGGCCAAGGTGAAATCTATCCAACAAATTCCCAAAGAGGTAGCCACATATGAACATTCAGAGCAAGGTAAAGTGCCAGGCCTTGTACCCAGACTAGAAGTCATACTCACATAGGTCTATCTTGACATAATTGGAAACCATGAGGTCCAACGCTCAATTCTCCAAGAACTAAATTTTGGACCATTCCTTGAATAGGCTCCAGAAGATGTCAAAACTTAACTGCAAGCCTCTCCCATGTGGCCAATCATCACTTCTAGTGGGGAGTGGTACATGAGAGAAATGTATCTCTTATGGAATAATAGGAAAATAGGATCAACTGTAAAAATCAAGGACATCCAAGTGTCCTACTCAGTGGAGGCCATTATACAAGTCCTTGGGTTATTAGAGATAAGAACACAGTTAGTATAGTTTTCAACACAAGGTGACCCCGAATCAAATAAGAAGTAGACATAGTGGTGTTATGGGGTTGATCGTAAGGAGTTTTCCATGCTCACACTAGTAGAACGAGTCTATTTTAAGATAGTAGCCTACCACCTCAATCCAATAGTGAGGCCTAGTAAGGTGATAACCTTCTCCGCCCGAGCATGCACAGCTCTAAGCAAAAAATTCCTAGCAAATCTTCCACAACTAATCTATCTAGAGATAAAAAAGAAAATCAAAGAGAATGAACATGGAAGAAAGACCTTGCCCTTCTCCTACTTGATCAAAAAACTATGCAAAAGGGCAAGGATAGTCTACTATGCAAATGCTATACTCAGGCATGCTCCTAGTGCTTCGTGGACTAAGATGATGAAGGATAATACACCTACCACAACCACCTCCACCACCTACTCATGGGCAAACACCAAAGGCCCATAGTGTGATTGAATGCATGCAAAAATTCTAAGAGTCACTCTTGCAACAATGAGAGCAGCAGGCAAGTACTAGTGCTGGAGATCCATCTATGTATAGACCAACCATGAGTCACCTCAAAAACATGGCTTGTACAATCAGGCAGATAAAGGAAGGTGGATCAATGTTGTCTACCCAATGAACATGATTGCCTATGAGGTCAGATCCAAGTGCCTGAGAGGTGATGGTGTCTCTCTCTTAGCACCATCTATTCCTAGAAATCTCTATGAATGTCACTTCCTTTTCAGTGTGCTTGAGGGAGGGTGAGAAGGCAACCATATTGGTGATGCAACACCAAGGGTAAGAGACAGCTATAGAGATCATTGCTAATCAAGTCATTGAGGCATTAAATGCACCTGCAATGCCTAAACTAGATGCTTCTACACTAAGAGATGTGCAGGCATCCACAAGGATAATCAGCGAAAGATTAAGTGTATCCCAACATAAAGAACTATCGAATCGACTGGTGGGAACCGGGCAACCAATTTCAGATATCTTTGATTTTTCAAATACCATCACTGTAACCCAGTTGGAGCTACTGAAGGCAAAGGGCAAGTGCCTCATTTTAGAAGGGCAACTTGAAATAGCCCAAGCACATAATCAATGCTTGGTTGCGAAATTTTCTGAATTATATACCCAAATTGCTGACCCTACTTTTATCAACCCTATATTGACATAAGATGAAGCTTTTTAACATCTTCAAGAATAGCTTAAGTGGGTTTAGGGAGAAATGATAATGGTGATCTTCAATAAGTCAATAGTAGAAGCTAAAACTCATGTAATACAGAAGGACTTTATGCAAACGTGCCAAAAAAATGAATCCTTGACTACAAAAAACCATAGCCTATGAAACGTTGATGCACAAAGCCAATAGTTAGAAGAATTTATCCATCAACAACAAGAGCTGCTCACTAGGGCAAACACCAAACTAAGGAGATTGGCAATGGAGAATTGTAACCTCTCCATGGAGGAGGTCTATGCCTTATGCTAGAAGTTAGCTATTGAGATTGCCACCTAGAAGAATGAGGCTCTAAAAATTTAAGAAAGTTAAAAATCATTACAGAGACCAAGTTGGCCTACAAAAGGAGATGAATGAAAAGCATATCCAATTGATGAAGGCAAAAGTTAATGAGGCTCTCGAGCAACTCCAACAAGGCCAAGAATTATGGCAACCTATCATTGATGGGATTGATGCTTACAATAGGGTAGAAATTCACATAAAGGAGTTGTAGATTGAAGAAATGACAAAGTACATGAAACTATCCAATCTCCATTATGCAAACCTAGCAATGCTAACTACCAGACGACTACACTCTAAACTTGAAAAGGAAGTGGCCAGCTCGTACGTATTGTATGGGACTAAGTTCAAGATCCATAAAGACACCAAGCAAAAGCTTACAGTTGCGAATGTTGAACTTGAGGTTCTCAAGGTGAAATTCACTAACTAGAGATTAGTCACAGAGAACCTAGCCAAAAGAATGAATGACTACTAGGCTCTACAGGACACACTTTGAGTGTTTAACATTAAGTGTAAGCAATTTATGACCTGGTTTGTCAATGTGAAGGGGCTCTTTCTTGTTTTACCTTTTCCTTGGGATGTTCCAACCCTAGCCCACATCAGCAAAGCTACGTGAACCATGAACAATCCCGGGAGTAAAGAAGAGAAAATGAAGGTGTTATTGGATGTTTTTCACCTTCCACTTGAAGTAGTAGTAGCAATAGGACAACCACAGCTACCTCTACCACCACATATGCTTGAAGCTAGTGAGGGTCCCTCAAAACCTCAGGAGCCACCATCGCTTGGGACTATTTAACCTTCTCCATCAACTTCATGCCATCAAAGAACATGTTGTCCAGTTTTGAAGAATCATGTCATGGTATTCAATTTTGTGTCATGAGTACCACAATTTTTATAATGTGTTGATCCGTACATTGGGCACTTAATTGTTATGTTCATTTTGTCTTGTTTTTTTTTATGTCAAAGTCAATTAATAATTCCATACCTTCCCAATTTTTTAAAGAGCTAGGGGATAGGTTTTCATTCATTCATGGGGGTATGATGGGTTGTCACATTAACTAGGCCCCATCGATGTAGTCTGTTGCATCGATGAGGCCCCATCAATTAGGCCCTATTGACAAGGCCCCATCGACGTAGTCAATTGTGTCAACATAGTCAATTACGTCGATGCAAGGGTTTGTCCCAGTCTATAAATACAAGCCACCAGCTACATTTATGGCATCAATTCTCATTATAGTAGTACAGCTCTTACAATTTGTCTATTCAAAAGTTAGAATATTTTTCCCGAGTGCCTGCAACAAAAGTTATTGAGTGTATGGATCTTTATTTGAGCATTATTTACCTAAGCACGACAGTGTGTGTGGCAATAAAGAAAAGCTTTCTAATAAACCTTGTATCATTTTAGATAGATTAAATACTTCATTTATGCCTTTAATATTTTCAATTACTTATTCAATGTTTTCAAGTAATTAAGCTAATTAAGCAAGATAAGCTAGATAAATTAAATACATAAGCACGATCACTTTGAGCATAACATGTATTCACTTGGTAATCCCAGCAACATTATTGCTTGGTATGCCCAATAGCATAGCACTTGGTAATCCAACAGTGGATACGTGGGTTCATGACATGTACAAAAAGTGGGACCGAATACTACACCTTACCATCCCTAAGTGAATGGCCAAGTGGAAGTAACTAACACTAGGATTACACGAATCCTTTCTAGAATAATTAGCAAGTCTAGGAAAAACTAAATCATGAAACTCAAAGATGCCTTATGGGCCTTGATGAAGCACTAATCAGTCGATGCATCAACTAGGTTGCATATACGGGGCCACAGCTGTGTTTATGCGGCCCCGTCGACGCAGCGTTGCTGCATCGACGGGGCCCTGTTTATGCAGCCACCTATCCCGACCTATAAATAAGAGGGCCCTCCGCCTCATTTAGGAATCCTTTTGGCATTTTTAGCTAGACTCTTTCATTTTGTTTCCGTAGAAGTTAGATTATTTTCCCAGTGCATGCCCATAGTGTGATGCTTGTAATTGTACGGAACCTTTATTCGAGTGTGACGTACTTGGACATGCACATGATCGGCAATCAAGATCGAGATTACTTCATCATTGTAGCATTCACTTAGTTTTAATTGTTTAATATTATTGTTAATTATTTTTTTTATTTATTGCTTTCTTAATTAATATTTATTGCTTTCTTAGTTAATATTTCTTTATCATCATTTACTATTCCTGTTGTTAAATG
>MNCI01006820.1:349838-370351 GCA_015680685.1 Gnetum montanum | reverse complement strand
AAAGTAAATACTAGTCCAGGTGGGAAGATAGCGAACTGTGATCAAAGTGTAACAATCTAGATACCACAACTAGCCTGTCCGCAGAGTTCGACTGGATCGTGCGTGAACGCTCGTATTCGTATGGTTGGACGTAGGGATACCTATCCGCTTATCATTAGCGCCATTGCCGGGGATGGTGCTAGTTATTTAGATTAGTTATATTATACAAGGTCGTTGTATAGGACTTAATGATATATCTCTTAGGAAGAAGAAGTAATTATAAAAGACACATATAAATTCACACACAACCTTACAACCATGTCTCTCCTATAAGACTATAATAATGTCACATCTAGTGAGGCAATTCATTGGAGAACCAACAAATATTATGATAATGAAGATTGGAGTACGCAACCTGAAGTGGGGGTTTCTTATAAACATAAACAAAGACAACATCTCCCTGATGCATGAAAGCATAACATACCTAGTGACGATGAACACCTGCTGGCCACTACAAGCTTAACGGAAATACAGGAGGCTATTCGAATAGCCTGAAGGCATTGTAAGGAAAGTCGTCTACCTGTGCTTGATTTAAACAACTTTCCCAAGTTTTCAGGAGGCTATGATTCAAATTCGCAACAACATTTACAAGCCTTCCACAATGCCTGTACATGGAACAATATTGATAATGGGTGGAAAAAACTTAAGCTCTTTCCTCTAACACTCATTGGCCAAGCAAAAGTATGGTATAGGTCATTAAAACTAAAATCAATTCGACATTGGCCAACAATGGTAGAACTTTTCAATGAAAGATATCAAACCTATGCGAGAGTGTCAACCTTGAGGAGACAAATCCAAGAATGGAAACAAGCGCAACATGAACCCTTGGACATGGCCTTAGAAAGATATTATGCACTGTTAAACAACTGCCTAGGCCATGGGTTCTCTGAGGAAAGGCTCATGTACCATATCATAGATGGGCTCCATAATGAAACAAGGGAGACCCTAGGGATGTACGCCTAAGGTCAACTATATGAGCTACGAACCCACCAACTCCAAGAGCTTATTAAGCGGATAGCAAAAGAAGAAGGAGAAATAGCCAAATGGGAGAATGTTGAAAGTTCTCAACAGGACCAAAATCTTAGCTTAACAAGGGTCCATGATCATGAAGAGGAGAAATCAACTCACTTCAAGGAGGTGGAATCATCTTTGCCAATCATACAATCACTAGATGAAATTGAGGCAAAGATCAATAAGATGACAGACTGGGTACATGAAAGATGTGGAGAATATGCCAACACTATTAGAGGAAAAACTATGCCAAATCGAGAAACAAGACAGGACACCACGCGACAATCGAAACAAAGGGTAGAAGAGAATAAGGATAAGAACTCAACTGTCAATCATACGTATCAATGTAATATTTGCTTGTACAATCACCCCAAAGATCAATGTCCAATCTTGTCACATTTACATGAGCATTGGGGAGGAATGCTACATCTAGATTTCATACAGAAATATCAGGTTCAACCACAGTGGCAAAAACCTCAGTCGTGGGGGAGGCCACCACTAACTAGACCATACCCTTTGTATGTCACAGCACCAAATTCTTATTATGTTCAACACCCTATTTCTCCAACAGGATCAACATCCTCTACCTCACCTCATTGCTATCACTCTCCCGAGTACTATCCACCCATGTCCTCTCCAACAAGATCACCACTTCATGTGCCTTACACATCTCCTCAACCTCAATATTCTCATATTTCACCCCCTTCTATATCATCGCCAGCTATGCCAGAAGATTTTGCACCACAACACCAACCCACAAATGTTACTTGTGCTGCTACTGTCAACAGTAGTGGAGGTCCTTCACAACATCGAAGGCGTCCCTTCTTTAGATGTAACTGTCGAAAGGGACACCACGGTTCAGAAACCACTACATCCACCAACTCATCACAAATCTAACATTGTGATGCATCTTCCTCTTCGAACCCAACGCCTCATGTTACTTCATCAAGGCCACCAATTAACACTCCAACAATCATATGGCCCAATGAACACAGGAATGGAGAGCAACAAACCGATCCTTGCATACCATCTTCCAATCACAAACATCATAGTGGGTCAACTCGTTATCCAGGAACCACATCTTATAAATTGCCCCACTATGCTTATTATAATCAAGTTTGTGAACCCCGCTGGGGTACGTATGACCGAGTTCCAATAATTCCAACATGCAAGGATCCTCATCTTCCATTTATTAATTCTAGCCATGCTCAACCATTTAGTTATGGGGGGTATCCTCCATTCTAACAACACAAAATTAATAAATGTTTTTCTGTTTCTTTAATTTTTCAACTTTTGTTTTCCAGTTTTTCACCTTTTAATTTATTGTTTTATCTTTTTGTCTTTTTATCTTTTTATGAGTAATCTCGTCCACGAATAAAATGCTCATGTGGATCATTGGTTGAGGTGTTATTCTATGCTATCAAGTCTTAGTGATCAATTATTTGGATAGTGAGCCCATTGCACCCACTCATCCATTCTACAAATGAGAGGTTCTGTTCGAGGGTACAGTGATATTCTTGACATTATTGAAACTTAAAAATTAATTTTGTTTTCATTGTACCCAGAATGAAGAAGGATGGACCAAGAGGGAATGATTAGGGTGTGACATCAAGGGGATTTACATATTCTCTTTGGTGATGTTTGTGGGAGTCATCATGCAACCTAGTTGTACTAAGATCCTTGTAGATCTAATGAAAAATGGGAGTAAGAGTAATCAAAGGGCACTCAAAAATCCAATGTTATTCTAGGGGGTTCCACTAGAAAGACATGCACCCATGCCTAAAGGTTGGTGGCTTCCCTGGATTCAGTATTCAAAAAAAAAAGAACAAGAAACGTGCCACAAAACAAAAATCACTCCTCCCTTGAACAAAATGCCAAGTGATCATATGCCTTGTTGTTATGGTACTCTCATAGTTTCTCATCATGGGATGAAACAATGTGATGTCACTGATTAGAGAAATAGACTTGGTCCTGATCTTGGAATGACTGGTTAATGACACGTTAATCATACTTTACATGCAGGATTCGTTGTGCCCAGAGTCAGTTACCTCACATCCCAATCTCTGCAATTAATTCTTCAATTCATCTCCTCTTGATGTTCATGTATTTGTGACTCGTGTCTTGTATAGCACTAAATTCATACCTCATCATGGTGGTATTTACATGTGTGTGTTTTGTGGAGTTAGTGTGAATTACATTTAACCCTTCTAGTGCCCATGGACACTTTAAGTCTGGTTACACAAGGGCATTATAGGTTGGAACCTGCTTTGGGAAGGACCCACTTGTGTAATTCTTGTTATAATCTTCACTTAGGACATAGCTCACACACACAATTTCTTACCCTCAGCTTAATTTTTCAATTGATATTCGTTCCCTTATTACTATCCCTCTAATTCAATGTTCCTATGAATCATCACATGGCCTTTTTCTCTACCATCCGAGGTCCTTATTGATAAATTTCACACCATCATAATTTTTGTGCCTTCAGAACCAGTTGAATTACCTTGGAACCCTATAATAATTGTCCAGATGCCCTTAGTTTACATCGTTTAATTTCAAAAGAAATATTAAAAATTCGGTACATTCTCTAAGTGCCCTAACTTTGATGAAAATCTATATACGTGACCTCCCCGCAACACTTTCAATCACTTTCCACTATTCACGCGGGGGAGTTTTTTAAATTTTTTCTCTCTCTACGACTTGCGATTGTGAGACCCTTGCTTTTATACCTATATCTTGCTTGTTGGTACTCCGATTTTCATTCCATCTGAACCTACTTGAACCTGGAGTGTTCATCTTAGTCATGGAGGAGGGGCACTCACAGAATAGCACATAACTTTTTTGAAATTTTTTGAAATTCATCATTTCCCAAAGGACATCTTTAAGGGTAATTAGTTCTAAAATTAAGAATACAATGTGTCAAAAACAATTTCATCCCCTTAGCTATACTAGAAAATTAAATTTGGAAACCACCTAAGCAAAGAGGACTCAACACTATAATCTTTCGGGGACATGTTCACCCAATAATTAACATCACATGGAAATAAAGTAACTCTATTAAGGCAAGTAGTAAGGTATAACCTAACTTTGGTAACAACCTTACTAACGATTGGTCCCGTGTGATTGCAAATGGCCCCAAAACGTGGACAACAGGAAGGTTCTGCTCAAGATGCAATCGAACGATCTTAGAGAGGTTGAAGACAAGACCCTACCAAACAACACGCAGAACAAGAGGAACAATCATTCAGCATTCATCAAGAAGATCCTCCTACCGTATGGTCAGGGTAGGCAGAAGCAGGAGATACCCTCTCTGAAAGTGGTGCCTGGTGCTTAGGGGAAACGTACCAATTTTGGCACAATAAAGAAGAAGGCACCATGGTTAACATTTGTGGTGTGACTATTGATTTCTCTATTCAAGCCATTTCAGAAGTATTAAACCTTTCGAATATAGGGCTAAAGGTTGCTCAAAACCAGCTAGACACTTTCAGAACTAAGCCACTTAATAAACTATTGACGGAGAATAAAAAGGTGGTAGAAGAAAAGGAGACGCTTGTTTGGGATGCCTCCACATCACAGGCACAAATCCATGCGCATCTTAAGGCACTCAAGGCCTTAGAAGAGGAGAACAAGCAGTTGGTTGCAGATAACCTTCAGTTGACCATAGTAGAGAAGCAAAAGAATGTTCTCGATGAACACTTTCATCAGCTATGAGAACAATTCATTCAGGTCAACCGAGATGTAAGCCGTTTAGCCAGAGAAAACCAAATCCTCTCAATGGAGGAGGTACATGCTATTCACCAAAAATCAACAATTAAGATAGGCGCGTGGCAAAATGAGGCTAAAAGACATTGGAAGCTAAAGGAGCACTTCCGGGATCAGGTGGAAAAGTACAAACAAATCCTGGAGAAGGAGATCTATATGGCCAAGGCTCAAATCAACACTATCAGTGCTCAAAACACTGATTGGAGGGCCATATTGAACACCTACGCCTTTGTCCACCAAGCGGAAGTTAAGAATCGGGACCTGTAGATCTAGTACTTGACAGAGTACATGGAGTTGACAAACCTCAGATATGCCAACCTTGCCATGTTAACAGCAGGGCACCCAAGAACAGAGCTCGAATAGCAGGTAGCTTCCACCCATATTAAATATGAAGCAAAATTTGCACACAAGAAGCTGACAGAAAAACTAGACGTTGCAAATTCTAAACTTGTGGTGGTAAAAGCAAGCTACCAAGGATAGAAAGATGTTGCAACTGACTTGGCTCAATGGCTAACAGATCTTCATGAATACAAAGACAAAGCCAGAGCCTATGAGGAGGAACAACAGGTGTTCACAACGTGGTATGTTAAAGCCAAACAAATGTTCCCACAAGTACCCTATCCGTGGAAGGTGCCGACTCCATCAAACATCGAAACATTAGCATGGATGGCACAAGACCCTCAGACCAAAGAGGAGAAACTCCAGGCCATACTTTAATGCCATCAAATCCCAAGACCTGGAGTGCAAGAAAAGGAAAAAATACCTATGGAGGAGCCATTGCCACCAAGAACTACATGAGTTCCACTAATTTTGTAATCATAAGATTTTTTGTGTGTTGTGTCTAAATTTTTTCTAATTCTCCTCTACGGCATGAATAAATTTCTAGTCAATCAATAATCCTGTACCTATCCACTGTGTATTCAATTGAGCTTGTTCCTCACTTTCTTTGACTCGAGAACAAGTTGTTATTCAGTCGTGGGGGTATGATGAAGAGTTAATCAATTGATGCGTCGACTGGGCCGCGTATATGCAGCCCCGTTGATGCCGTGGCAGCGTTTACACAGCTCTATCGATGCACCAACGCTGCGTTGACGGGGCCCCGTTTACGCAGCCGCCTATCCTGGCCTATTAATAAGAGGGACCTCCGCCTCCTTTAGGAATCCTTTTGTCATTTGTAGCTAGACTCTTTCAATTTGTTTCCATAGAAGTTAGATTATTTTCCTAGTGCATGGCCACAGTGTGATGTTTGTAATTGTACGAAACCTTTATTTGAGTGTGACGTACTTGGACATGCACATGATCGGCAATCAAGATCGAGATTACTTCATCATTGCACCATTCACTTAGTTTTAATTATTTAATATTATTCTTAATTGTTTTTGTTATTTATTGCTTTCTTAGTTAATATTTATTGCTTTCTTAGTTAATATTTCTTTATCGTCATTTACTATTCCTGTTGTTAAATGCGGAATGAGTACGACTTAATCACAAGCATTTAAGTGTGACTACTTGGTAACCCAGTAGCGTACCTAGGATCTACGCTTGGTAATCCCAGTAGTAGTCGTGCACGAGGTCCAAAATGTGTACGGATGATTAAGGAACGGATGCTCATCGCACTTAGGTTAGCTTAGACTTCATTTCCTATTACTCATTAGTTTAATCAAGATTATTTTCCATCGTCTCTAGGAGTAGCATTAGTTTAGGATCACATCATACGCTTCACTCTGGACTAAACCATACGTGACAAAGTAAATACTAGTCCAGGTGGGAAGACAGCGAACTGCGATCAAAGTGTAACGATCTAGATACCACAACTAGCCTATCCACGGAGTTCGACCGGATTGTGCATGAACACTCGTATTCATATGGTTGGGCGTAGGGATACCTAGCTGCTCATCAGGCCTATCGCTCCACTTGGAAACTTCCTATATACTACTTCCCCATATGAATTAGTGTATGGTAAGTTACTTAAACTTTCAATCTAAATGGAGTTACGTACACTAAATATTACTTGTGAGCTTAACATTAGTCTAGCACAAAAAGAACACCTTACGAACCTCATAGTATGTAGATTTTTACTATAAAATAGATTTAGATAAAGGCAAAAAAAATTTCAAAGTTTTGAAATAAATTTTTTTTGTTAACAATTATTACTAACATATGACATATGCTAGAGTTGATAGTTGCTGAAGAGAAAATCGAAAAACATTAACAATTATTTTTACTTAGAAGTAGGGAATCTTGAGTGTTAGCCTATAAAATGTTACCTAGCGATAAGGATTTAAAAATTCCAAATCACATATACAATTTTGGTAAGCATTGGGTTCCAATACTCCAAAATCAAAATCAAATAACATGTTTTATTTGTTCGAAGCATAAATAAGACAATCGGGTTTCCATAAAAAACATTTTCCAATTTGACGATGTTTACAGCACCGCAATTGTAGGATGCGAATGAAAACGTTCGAGTTAGAAAGCTACGTTTTCGTAGGGCATTAAATGCTGCGGACCAAGTCCAGAAATTTTACGAGCATTCGTCTGAGTGTGGATCAATTCTTGTTGCACGCTTAAATTGGATAGCAACCATATACCGTGTCCGTGTGCATAGCTAATTATATACAGAAACGTATCTACTAAATGCGGACCAATGCCGCGCTGGTCAAGTCCTGCTTCTAATCTGGCAACGGCATGCAGGAATGCGAAAAACGGCCATGGAAAACCACAGCAGCGTTCACCACTCCACTGTGTTGCTCGAACAAATCAGGGTGCCACGCACAAAAAGATTTCTAGAAAAATATAGCCTGCCGCCAAATGACTAATGGTTCTTCCCGATCATGATACGGTGGCAACACTAAGAATACAAGGGTTGCAGTGGTCCCTCTGCTGCCGATTGCTCAGACGGCTTATCACATCTGGCTGAAATATGTAGCGTCGTTGCCCACTTGGTCGTTGTTAGATAAGTTTATTTCGTTGTTAGACTTAAGACCCTATACATGAAAACATAACTAACGAAATTGCTAACTTAACTATTCTCGATTACAGCACTGCCTTCCAAAGATCGAGAATGAACTCCACGAAGCCCTAGTTACTGTAAGCATAGTATGCTGTATACATGAACATTCAGAACTGGGATAGAATTTCAAACATCCTTAAATTAACATTCTGTGATGGTTCTTTTTTTTTTTAAGTATTTAGCCACCGCTAAGGATATGGGCAGAACACCAAACAAAGTGATAACATGGTGAAAGCTAACGCCAAACAGAGTTATCTATTATTCCCTGAATATTGATCATCTTTAGATAGTGTTCACTATCATTCCCCGTTTTTCTAAAGTGTTACCATTAATCTGTTGTCATTGGTAGGCAGATAGGTTTCTGACCTGAGACTTTTATATTTTGCACGGTTCCTTGTTGGGTTAGGGCACTTGAATTGGTGCTGACAAAATTCAATGGCTCTTTTCTCTTTTTTCTTTTTTCTTTTTGTTCTTCATTCCGTCTCTCCCTAAAGAGAGCCAAGCGTGAAATTCAAGGTTGCCTAGGCGATGAAATTTCATTTGAATGGGTTTCTTCTCCCCTTCTAGCCTCGAATAATAGGCAATATCTTTTAATTAAATTACGATATAATATTTTTTTGGACATTCCAAGACTCATGATGGGCGAAATTTATGGGTAAGAATTTAACGAGCAATTTTTAAAAGAGAGATAATTGGTTTTGGTTGAAGATATTATTGATTCCGGAATCGGTCCATCCAAGGGGCACCGCAGCATTGATAGGGTATCGTATCTGCGAATCTATGTGTGGCTCACGTCAAAGAAGCATTGACGCTTAAGCGTTTACATCGGTGGATGATTCTTCTTCATCGTTTCATCGTGTACCCTTCTTTTCTTCTTCTTCATTGTCTTAGCCTTGTTCTAATAAAATGGGTTACTTATTTACATGAGTTTTTTTTCACCATTCATCTTTATAAAGAGCTATATCTTTATTTATGCTTAGTTTGGTCAATTCAAATTCAATCATGAATACACATTTCATCTGTGAAAGCCTTAGCATGTACAAAATCTGAAAAAGAAACTCATACATTAGATTTGGCAAGGTTTTGCAACTAGTTGCAACTAGCTGCCAAGCTGACACTAACCCTGCTCCAAAATCCAAATTGCCATTGTTGCTGACTAAGTATCCACATACTCACACAGCAGCTACACCACCTTTCCACACCATCATTCAAAAATGGCACCTCCTACCATGGGTACGTGGGAACCTTAAATTCTTCTAACTATGAAAGCACAGTAGGTGCATGCATAGTTTGTGAAATCTGTGATAAATTGCAAGGCAACATTGAAGCTGATTGGAAATTGGATTGGATATTTAATCTAATGAATCGGGCTATATTTTTATTGATTTTTAAAATTTAGTATATTATTTATTGCTAATTCTGCTAAAAACTAAACTTTCCATAGTTGATTTTCCATTCTACCTAAGCTCTGAGATGAAAAAAATTAGAAACTGCGGTTACCAACATGAACGCATATAACTACTTTCTTTCATAGATTGAAAAGTCAAATTGGATCATTAAATCAGTAATTGTTTTTATAAATTGGATCAGGGAAAAATATGAATAAATGGGTGTGAGAATTGGATTAAAATTGTCGATAATAGCAAGATAGAGCAGTTATATTCACCTATGTTGGTAGCTGCATTTTCTAATTTTTTTCATCTAAGAACTCAGTTAGAGTAGAAAATGAAATGTAGAAATTTTAGTTTTTCATTCGCATCAGAATTAATAATAAACAATATAGTCAACTTAAAAAATCAATAAAAATATAACACTACTTATTAAACTATATGTCCCATGCGATTTTGAATCGGCTTCAATGTTATATTGTGAAATATTGCAGAGGCAGATTTCTCAAACTATGCTTTCTTTTGTTAATCTTAAAAATTTTAATCCAATTTTTACAACAATTTTATTCCAATTCTTACACCGATTTGTTTCAAATTTTCAATCTGATTTATAAAAAGCATCACAAGATTTACGAATCCATAAGATTTTTCAATCCATGGTTGCAAATCCCATGAAATCATTCAGCGCTTATACCTCTCTGTAGCAATGGGATCTGTATTGTAATGTAACATTGAAGCCTATTGAAAATCGGATCGGACATTTAATCTATTAAATCATGTTATATTTTTATTTATTTATTAAGTTTACTGTATTGTTTACTCCTAATTCTGATGCCAATGAAAAAGTAAATTTTTTGTATATGATTTTCCGCTTTTTGTATTTGATTTTCCGCTTTACCTGAACTCAGATGAAAAAAATTAGAAATTACAACTACCACCATGGGTGAATATAACTGTTCTGGGTGAATATAACTGTTCTAGTTTTCTAATATTGATGATTTTAATCCAATTCTTACACCGATTTATTCAGATTTTTCCGATCCTATTTATGAAACAGCTGGCTGTCCCAGCTGTCCATTTGCTGATCCAATTTTTCAATCTATCCTCCATAGAATACCTGCACTTGGACTTTCAAACGTAGACGTCTGAAGCTCTGCATTACTGTGCTCATAAAAAGTGACACACAAGAAAAGACGAAATTCATAAGATCATATTGTTGTTTGGTGTGTTATGACATTTCCGTAGTATTAGCATTGGGAACTTTTTATATTTCGATCCACCATTATAATCTTTATTGACAAATCTTTCAAAATGTCGAAATTTGTGTGTTTTGTTTTGTACGTGCCCATGGCGCCACGACATGCGCAGACACAGACAGAAGCAGACACACCATCATCATGCTTTTGGTTTCCTCCCGCTGACGATGAATCGATCGCGTTCTCCACATTTTTTGTGTTTGTGGTGTGCGACCTAGCGAATAAGGATGCCAATTTCTGGCACGGCTCCGGCCAGAGAAAAACCAGTCGTGAACGAACTCTGCAGACTTCCGAGAAGAAGAATGTAAAATTAAGTAAAAAATGCAAATATTTTGCAGAATGCAGACAAGGCCCAGTCGAGCCGCAGCCTCAGCCTCAGAAACATTGGCAATCTTTTGGTCTATCTTACAAGTTTGAATGGACACGCAGTCAAAATTGGAAGCGATTTGAAATTTTCGTATTGTTGCAGGTCTATTTTCTCGACATTGATGGTTGTGGTTCTGTTGCTTGTGCAGACTTCAAGCCCGAAAAGGCTGCTGGCTGGCCGGCACGCCAAGGAAGTTGCTCCTGTAATTGCGCTTCTTCTTCGGTCAAAGCCACTTCTTCTGTTCAGGAAGTAAATTTTCGAGTGAATTTTGCTGAGCCTGCCGGTCCTGGGCTGCTGCTTACACTGGTCAGAGCGCAGCAGTGACAACATCTTTTTACTCTGAATTTTGGCCGTCGTCTTTGCCGTGTTACACGTGCGCTATAGGACTATATTTCGAAGATATAAGGAGTCATTTGAATTCATTGCATCCAATTCATTCATCAGTTCTTTACTCCCCTACTCTATCTCAATTGCAAGGTACGATTCAGCAGCAGTAGCCCAAAGCAAGCTAAGAGGAGCCATGGCTATGACCGCCACCCAAGTTAGTATTTCCAGAATGGCAACGTCCGAAGGCCACTGCGAAACCTCGCCATACTTCGATGGCTGGAAAGAATACATGCGCAATCCTTATCACCCCACACAAAATCCCACCGGCGTTATCCAAATGGGTCTTGCTGAAAATCAAGTGAGTACCCTTCCATGACCATTTCTTTTTTTCTTTCGTAAATCTTCCACCTCTGCTTCCCCTCCCCCACGTCTGTAATACAGACCAGTTTTGTTATCGTCCCGAAAATCATACATACCGTTACAGTTAAAGGATCATTATTTTTTGTCCTAAAGCCAACATTTTTTGTTTGGTTGTGCGCAGTTATCTTACGACTTGTTGGAGGAGTGGCTTGCCGCCAATCCTCACGCACTGACTTGGTCCGACGACGGCATTGAGGGTTTCAGGGAGATTGCCAATTACCAAGACTACCACGGCTTGCCTTCATTCAGACAAGTGCGTAACTCAAAACCAGAAATCCTACGTACAGAACAGATTTATTTTCATAGAAGCTTTTCTTGTTTTATTGAACACAGTCCTTCTGATTCTTTGTGACAATAATGGGTTTGAAATTGCATGGCACAGTCAATGGCGTCGTTCATGGAGAGAGTTCGGGGGAACACCGTCAAATTCGAGGAGGAGCGAATCGTTCTTGCAGCGGGCGCCACTGCCGCGAGCGAGGTCCTCACCTTCTGCATTGCCGACCCCGGCGAGGCGTTCCTTGTGCCCACGCCCTATTACCCAGGGTACGATTACCGACAAGCTAATTAAACAACATATGCAATCTTCCTTCATACTTTTTTACTGAAATGGATCATGATCATGAACGAATGTCAATGGATAAACGTGAATAAGTAGGCTTAACACAGAAATTTAATATTTGCGCTTGCAGATTCGATAGAGACCTCAAGTGGCGGACAGGCGTTGAGTTGATACCGGTGCCTTGTTCGAGCGCAAACAAGTTCACAGTGACTGAGGCAGCGCTGACGGAGGCCATGAACAACAACGCAAACGTGAAAATAAAGGGCGTCGTGGTGACCAATCCATCAAACCCACTGGGAACAACTTTATCCGCGGACACACTGCGCATGCTGCTGCGCTTCGTAACAAAGCACAACATGCACCTCATCTGCGACGAGATCTACGCGGGCACAGTCTTCATGGCTCCGCGTTTCGTGAGTATAGCAGAGGTCCTGGCATCGCTGCCCGACAGCGAAATAGCAACAGTAAAGGGACGAGTGCACATTCTGTACAGCCTCTCCAAAGCCATGGGTCTGCCCGGCTTCCGAGTGGGTGTCATCTATTCCTACAACGATGCCGTCGTCACGGCAGCGCGCCGCATGTCAAGTTTCTGCCTCATTTCCACCCAAACACAGCACCTCATCGCCACGGCGCTTTCCGACGCACAATTCGTACAATCATATCTGGCCCAGAATCATCGCCGGCTCCGAGAGCGCCACGCCCATTTCGTGAACGGACTGCGCCGAGCGGGAATCCCGTGCCTGCCGGGGAACGCTGGATTGTTCGCATGGGTGGACCTGCGGGAGTTCCTTTCCGGCGAAGAAGAAGAAGAAGGCGATGACGCTGAAACTAGGCTGTGGCGTAGAATTGTGTGGGAGGCTGGTCTGAATGCTTCGCCAGGGTCTTCGTGCCACTGTGAGGAGCCTGGATGGTTCCGCTTCTGCTTCGCAAACATGACGGACGCCGAGACGGAACAATCCTTGCAACGGATACAGAAGCTCGCCCAGAAGCTCCGCTTGGAGAAGGTTTGCCGCCGCGACGACGGCCGCCTCTTGCAGCGGTCGCACTCGGCCCTATCCGTGGCGGCCGGTTCAGGAACCGCGAACGCCGCTGCTCGTCTCAAGCGTAGCATGTCATTTATGCGTCAGGTTTCTGCATGTTAACCAAGTTGTGTCTATTCGTCACCGCTAATCTTGATGCTGATAAAGAAGAATGTAGGAAGGATAGATCGAGAAATCTGCCATTAATGGCAAGCCGATTTAAAATCAGATTTATAAAAGAGGTTGCCGATTTAGGGATCCCATCCATCCGATTTTTCAATCTATGGTAGGAAGGATTAAAAAGTAACACAGAATTTAGTTTGTAGCACCACTGCAGAAACGATTTCAACATTTCGGAATGTCCTGTGCTGGTTTGTTCTTCCTTAATTCTTTTCCCCTTATTTAGTTGGAGATTTTTTAGGAGACGCCTCTTTCCGCCCGGGGCTGGAGCTTCCTCTGGCGTTTGATGTCTCTTTTGTTTGGGTTCGTGCAAATGACACGGTTTCAACCGCTGCCGTGTGCCGCTGTGGTGGCCTCCACCGACAGCGTGACTGCATATTCTTTGCTCGCTACTTTGTGCGGCAAGCCTGGTCAAATCTTGTTAAAGGATTTTCCACGACACATTTATTTACAGTATCATCGGCGAGGCTTGCGAGTTGTGACTGTCATATGGTTCCTTCTATTTATGAAAGCAGATTGCATTAAAAAATAACCGAAGAAGAATTCTTTCTCAGAAATCTTATTGGTTCGCAATCTCAGCATGGATGCAATAAATTACTTCGGCTTTACCGAAGACAGGAATGATGTATATTACAATGAAGTTTAAAATAAAATTACAACTAATTTATAATACAAAGCCCGTAATGGGAAAACATCAAGCTTTGACCATAGGCGATTATGGCAGCACACCTTTTACAGTGTATGTTTTACCAGCACGCGATGATGAAAAGTACTATCATCACGCGATCGTTCGTGGACTTACGCCATTCAACTTCTAAAGTGTATGTTTTATGCACGCGTTTTCCGATGCAAGGTGTGGTCTGAATGTACAGAGAACGTGTTCACAGTCACAGAGAACGTGTTCAAATTCGTCAAAAGTATGCACTGAAAATGCATATTTCTCCCAGCTTCAGCAGAACTATTACACCTGTTGTTGCAAGGCAGACGTGGTGGTCTTAATCGAAGTTGCTATGGACAACAGCGTGGACATGATATCTCGTGTCTTTTAGTGGTCATTGAAAAGAACTCTACAAGGATCCCATATCCAAGGCCACCTTACCAATGATAAGAAACAATATATTCATCTCAACCATTCCTGAATATATATAAATTCGCAAATACTTCTTAGCTTTTATATATAAAAATTTATAAATAATATAAACTTCCTCCTTTGCATATTTTAGGGAGTATTTTAAATAGTCTCACCTTCGGGTTATTCACTTTTCCGTCAAATTTACCAGCAAATTAACGGTTATTTGTCCAGCAAATCAGGCGTTACTGAACAACAATACAATGTTTGCCCAGAAAATTAGGCGTTATTGAACAACAATATAATGTTGGCCGGGACAAGAACGCTGCGAGTGCTTGATTCTCACCACCCATGCCACCAAAATCATTACATACATCTGTTTAAAGGCCGAGTTTTCACTGTAAATTTATTCATTTGACCGATCGATATTTTTCTTTCGGAAAAAAAAAATTGCACAAGAAAGTAATAAAACTGTGATTTCAAAGTGTGAACAGTGTCTCTTCTTAAGCGCAGGAGGTTGAGGGGTGAGGGTAAGGTCAATGGTGCCGTGTGCAAAAATCAACGGGTAGGTGCTGTGCAAGTCAGGTGGTCAAGTTGCTTTGCATATTCTACATATCTGCCTTTTAATGGATGGCTCTATCGAGCAGCAGCACGCACTGCCTTCGTCAAGTCAAAAGTGACACGCCCGAGTGCGTTGGCCCTGTTGAGGTCTGAGTTGGAGTTGGTACTCTGCAATTTGAATTGGAATTTTATGTTTTTTCTTTGCCGTATCTGGGTGGCCGGGGCTCCATATTATTTTTAGCATGTTCGTCGCAGGTTCCATCTTTGGAAATTAAACTCCCTTCATTTTCACATACAGCAAACCGCATCAGCAATCAATATGCGAGTTGTACGCGAAAAGTCACATCACGCTATAAACGTTAAATTTGCATTGCTTAAAAGGATGAAATTTTACAACCAATATATTGGACAAAGCTAAGGAGAAAAACTCCAATATCCAGTACTTTCATATGTTTTAGCATACTGGTTTTGCAAGTCAAATGACAAAATCAAAAGTCAATGTACTAAGTTGTACACTATAAGGCACATAAGATTCGAGGTTAACCATTTCTCGTAGACATGCTGGTCCATATTTGCTTAATTGTTTTAATGATGACGTTGTACAAATAACATAGTGGACAAAAGTAGAAAAAAGGTCAAGAACTTTTTTAATCAATTGCCTTCCTTGCACAAAACCTATGTTTCAAGGATTATTCATTCACTTATACGTTTTATTGTATTGAGTACATAAAGGCTTCATAGTTTAGCTTATGAAAGCAAGTTCAAAATATAATGAAACAAAGAATATCTCAAAAATTTAAGAGAATACAAAAGGAATGAAACAGTTCTATTGGATTAGCGTTAAGGAAGGCCTTAATTCAAAGTAAATTAGTTAACTAGTTATATTAGGAAACAAGTAGATGGTTCAAAATTCCTTATGGAGAACTTCAATACAAATAGGGTTGAAGATAAACACTACATTTTCCTACCATGTCTTACATCTAATCACATTAAACATAAGTGATTATAGTTATAAATTTCGAAGAGTGTGTTGGAGGGGGGGTGGTGGGGTGGGGGTGGTTTGCAAGTGCGGTGGGGAGTTTGGTGGGGAGGGTGGTGTGGTGGGGATGACCCCAAGATTTTATAGAAGTTTATAACTTAGTGCTACCTAATAAAATCGAATTTGTGACCTAAGGTTACCAAGCCAAGACCCATACCACTAGGCTAATATGTCATTGTTATTACAATTACAAATTTGGCCAGTTTATTTCAAATGTTACAAAGAAAGGAAAAAAAATTTAATCATTTTCTCCAAACTCATAACATGTACATTTTTAATATCTAACAAATCCATAGGGGAAAATGTAACACTCCAATGTTTTGAGCCTAGTATCTTAAGTTTGTTATTTATTTTCTTATGCTTAGTTATTGAGAATAAGGTTGTACTTTGATGTAATATGGTCTAATATTACATTGTATTATGGTTAGCGGTAACTACTGGTGAATTCTAACATCTTTATTATTGGTGTTGTAACCGAAATAAGTGAAACATAGGTATACCCCAAGATTTATAGAAGTTTATAACTCAATGCTACTTAGTAGAATTGAACCTCTAACCTAGGGTTACTAGGCCAAGACTTATACGATGAGGCTAACACCTCATTATTTGAATTGAAACTAGAAGACAATATGTAACCCTATGATATATAACCAACATGAAACTTTCATAGAACTTTATAACTCAATGCTACTCACTAAGCTAACTGGGACTATTATATGGTTGAGTCTAATGTGAATATTGATTATTACGCATATTAATTTCCATTAGATTTAGCCTATAATGAAACTAATCAAGAAATAGGTATTAAAAAGTGGAAATGAACATAGTTCGTCTAGCATCAAAACATTGAAATCAAGGTATCATTTTGTTGAAAAACTATTGGTTCTATAGTAGTTGAGGCGTTAACCTAGTGGTACAAGTCTTGTCCTAGTAACCCTAGGTCACACATTTGATTCTACCATGTAGCACTAAGTTATAAACTTAGTTGAAGTTGTGCTTGCGAAAAATGGTACTTTGCAGCATAGTCAAATCCTATACTCTTTATAAAAAATACTGGTTTGAATATAAATATTCTATTTTTCCATTAACTCTTGAGAGAAAAATTCCTTAATATATGTGACCATTAACTTTGAAAGGTCAATTAAAAAATTAACTCAATTTGAAGAAATCATATCTCATCTTGGTAAGATTTTATGTTGATGATGATATTGGAAGGTTATCAATATAGTGGAACATAGAAATTTAAATGTAACAAGGAAAAATAATTATTCAGTTTATTATGTATACATCATTAATAAATATAGCAAATGTGGTAAACTAAGGTATATTAATCAAGCCTATTTATTGGAAAGTAGACTATGTAGTTATTGTAGAGGATAATGTTTGATGTAGCATGTGTTATCCACTAACATGTTTTATGCGTTAGTTAATGCATGAAGGTGTCCACTATATTCACTAACGCGTTTTTATGAGTTAGTTAATGCATCAAGATGGTCTTCATATCTGGTAAGGCATTTTTTGATGTGTTAGTATTGGGTCTCTTATGGTAACTAATTTCGTGGCCTGTAAATTCATTCTTGATGGCAGAACAAAGGCACCACGAAGCATAGCAAGATTGCAATTCTGGTCCCTTTCACAAATGCTTAGAGGTTGCATACACCATCATTGCAAAGCACCGATGTGAAAGAAGAATTCAAATACCAAGTTTAATCCTAGGCATCAATGGCTAGAGGTCAGTTCCATTTGCTCAAGCATTATGCATTTCTAGTTATTTATGCATGTGAATTTCTTGTGCCATTTGCTTCCACATTGTGCATTTCTAGTTATCTATGCATGTGAATTTCTTGTGCCATTTGCTTCCGCATTATGCATTGTCAATTATCTATGCATCTAAATTCTTGTACAATCCACAAATTTTGTTCTACATTTGGTATCAGAGCATCATTTCTAATTGGAAGGCTTGTTTATGATTGTGATGGGCATCCCTATGAAATTACTAACCTTTGTAGTGTTGTTTTGTGAGGGTTCCTTCTTTTTGCAAGGCATGATAGGTACCCATTTAGGTGATATTTTGGGGTTTTGAACTATGAATAAAGTTGCTTTATTTAAAGAATATTAAAAATTTTGTAATGCATAGTTTTTCCTACATAAAATTGTAACTTGTGATTCCTTTTTTTTTTTGTATGATTAAAAAGTAGCCACAACATCTTTAATTATGTAAAATTGTCAAAATTTTTGGATCACATATGGAAAACTAAATTGTGATTAATCATATGTAATACAATAAAATTTATCCCATAAGAATTTTTATTGTATTTAATATGATTAATTAGGATGATATATTAAATTATTTTTCTTAATTTTCCCATAGGGATTATTGAAACACCACAAAAATTTCAGCAACACTTCCAGACAACTTCAGAGCCTTTGAAACAGCTTCAAGTAGCCCACCATGGAGCAAGCAAGATCCCCCTGGGGCCCATAGATCACGACGGCAAGTGTCGGTGTCAAGAAGCATCAGTTTCAAGGTCAAAAAGTGCAATTTTGGCTAAGTACATTGTGCTTACGCTGCACAGCGTAAGGATCAGCGTCACCAACTTTTGGAGCCCCGGAATTGGGTCAAAATAGGCCAAAATCAAGCACAAGGACCCCCCATGACCTTCACCAAGGTCCCTAGTAGCTCCGAGCCTCCAGAAAATCAAGATTTGGGTCTCAAATATACCATTTTGGCTTGGTGACACTGGGGTTACTTTCTCAGACGCTGCATAGCATAAGGATCAGCGTCACCAATTTTTAGAGCCCCAAAACTGAGCCAAAATAACTTGATTTTAACGGTGTAAGTCATCCTCAAGGTCCACTATTGATAACTATGGGTCCCAACCTTCAGAAATTCCAGATTTCAGCCCAAAATTGCAAGTTTTGGAGGTCACATTGTAGGTCACACTGCAAGTCACGCTGGATGCTAAACAAGCGCGGCGGTGTTAATCCTTCTTGATTTTCTTTTTCAAGAAATCTATAAAATGGCAAAGGGATATGAAAGCCCATGCAAAATCAAGCCAAATATTCAGTAAAAAGAAAAAAAAAGAAATATAATTTTTTCAAGCGGGCCAGAGTTGGAGCTAATCTTTTTAAATTTTTAAATTTTTTTTTATCGCTTGAGGGCTTGTATTTCTAATTTGTATTTTTTTTATGGGCTTGAATGACCCACAAATTGTAAAATACATTGAACCTGGTCAAAGAAAACCCTAGCCAAACCCTAGCCCAACCCTATAAATACCCTATCAATTCACACAAATTGGAAGGGCAAGAGAAGCAAAGCAAAAGCAGCAAGAGAGAAGGGAGAAGAAGAAGAGGAAGAAGATTGGAAGAGGTAAAGATTGGAGAGATTGGAAATTCTGAAGGAGGACAGAACTTGCAATCCTTGGGCGCTCGGCACTCCGATTTTTGGCTTCCAAGTTCTTCTCACATCGTCGCATCATCGTGTCATATCTTTCCGGGGCTAGGCGTTTGACTTGTCATTCACACTTGTGTAACTACACTTTGATCGGTGCACATTTTTAAAAAAAAACAATATAATACAGTTTCATTATTGCCTCCCATTTACATTGTTTAAGTTCTGTTTATGCTTTACAAATATAACTTTGTTTATGCTTTATTCATAATTCAGTACGCTTTATTTATATTTCGTATCGTTGTCTACATTTTGTTTACATCCTATTTACGATAACCCCAGCGCTAGCCATAGCTTACGCTTGGGGAAGTCCTTGGTTGATTTGCATGCAAACCATCCAAGGCACTCTGCCTTCGTTTACTTTTCCAGCTTGCCCTCGAGCGAAGGCAGGGTTAGCTGTGGCTGCCCGACGATCTCTCGGTGTTTTTTTTCCTTCCAACCTTACACCGACGATTTAGGTTAGTACAATTTTTGGCGCTAGAAGGAGGGCCACTTTCTTGTTATTGGTTAAAACCTCACTACCTATCAAAACTTATCCATCTTTCCCATTTGAGTCTCTTCATCCCTTTTGATCACACTGAGCTTGTGTCACCCCACACTACAACTACTTGCGATCCAACTCCATTCGTCTATCCTAGTCCATTCACATTTATCATGGAATCTTCCCAAGTCAACCCAGTAACACTACCAATTGCTTCAAACCCTGTGACTGCTACAGAATCCATAACCATTATTGAACACATAAATCCTCAAGGCCCCATTCATGCAACTCTTACACCCGAACAGTATAATTTTATCTGTGTCAAAATCCAAGCCAACCTACCCATTGATCGTGTAGAGAAGGAAGCTAAGCGGGAATATGAATTCATCCATAAAGGAGGATGTGAGTTTATCCCTTCAGCTTTTGACATAATTCCACTATCTGAAAACCATCATAAACTCATATCCCAACTTCTTATGGCTAGAAGTCAAGCCTTACAACTACCTCCCTTAGAGCCTCAAGATGAAGAAGATGACTTTGCAGCCCAATCAGAACATGGATAATCATACCA
>MNCI01006820.1:328257-344450 GCA_015680685.1 Gnetum montanum | reverse complement strand
TCCAGATTTCAGCCCAAAATTGCAAGTTTTGGAGGTCACACTGTAGGTCACACTGCAAGTCACGCTGGATGCTAAACAAACAAGGCGGTGTTAATCCTTCTTGATTTTCTTTTTCAAGAAATCTATAAAATGGAAAAGGGATATGAAAGCCCATGCAAAATCAGGCCAAATATTCAGCAAAAATAAAAAAAAAGAAATATAATTTTTTCAAGTGGGCCAGATTTAGAGCTAATCTTTTTAAATTTTTAAAATTTTTTTTTATCGCTTGAGGGCTTGTATTTCTAATTTGTATTTTTTTTATGGGCTTGAATGACCCACAAATTGTAAAATACATTGAACTTGATCAAAGAAAACCCTAGCCAAACCCTAGCCCAACCCTATAAATACCCTATCAATTCACACAAATTGGAGGGGCAAGAGAAGCAAAGCAAAAGCAACAAGAGAGAAGGTAGAAGAAGAAGAAGAAGATTGGAAGAGGCAAAGATTGGAGAGATTGGAAATTCTGAAGGAGGATAGAACTTGCAATCCTTGGGCGCTCGGCACATCCGATTTTTGGCTTCCAAGTTCTTCTCACATCGTCACATCATCGTGTCATATCTTTCCGGGGCTAGGCATTTGACTTGTCATTCACACTTGTGCAACTACGCTTTGATCGGTGCACATTTTTTAAAAAAACAATATAATACAGTTTCATTATTGCCTCCCATTTACATTGTTTAAGTTCTGTTTATGCTTTACAAATATAACTTTGTTTATGCTTTATTCATAATTTAGTACGCTTTATTTACATTTCGTATCGTTGTCTACATTTCGTTTACATCCTGTTTACGATAACCCCCGCGCTAGCTGTAGCTTACGCTTGGGGAAGTCCTTGGTTGATTTGCGTGCAAACCATCCAAGGCACTCTGCCTTCGTTTACTTTTCCAGCTTGTCCTCGAGCGAAGGCAGGGTTAGCTGTGGCTGCCCAACGATCTCTCGGTGTTTGTTTTCCTTCCAGCCTTACATCGATGATTTAGGTCAGTACAATTATAATTTAACAATTTTGTCGTAAGGATATATAAATCAATTTGAATTAAAATATAGCCCATAGGCAATTTTATGTCATCTGATTTATATTTTTACATGATTTACATTGGTAAACATGTCTTATGGCATTTTAACCTCAAATTTAATGACATAAGCATGTTTAATTATGTAGTTGTACAACCTATAAGCTACTCTAATTTCAAATGTGACATTCCTAAATTAAAGGGTGATAATTATAAGGTGTGGAAGGAGAGAATTCTTCTTCATTTAGGCTAGATGAACATTGATTATGCTATCCGTAAGGATGAACCACTTGCCATTACAATAGCTAGCCATTCGAATGATATTGGTAATTATGAAAAATGGGAGCAATCTAATTGTCTCTATGTCATGTTCATAAAAACTAAGATCTTACCTAGTATATGTGGTTCACTGGAACAATATGACAATGTATGTGTTTTGTTAAAGACAATTGATGAACAATTTGAGTCATCAAACAAAGCATTGGCTAGCACCTTAATAATGAAGTTCTCATCCATGAAGCTCACCAAAATTTGTGGTGTGCATGAGCACATCATGCAAATGAGGGATATAGTGGCTCAACTTAAAACACTTGAGGTTGAGATGTTAAAATCTTTCCTTATGCACTACATCTTAAACACACTCCCACCACAATACGAACCCTTTAATATTTCTTATAACACACATAGGAACAAATGGTCAATCAATGAACTAATGATCATGTGTGTGCCTTGTGATGGAAGCAAAAGAGAGTGTGCATTTGGTCACACAAGAAAAGAGTAAAGAACAAGCCAAAGGTAAGTGGAAGGTCAAATTCCCTACACAAGCTAATATTAAGAAGGAATCCATATGCTTTTTTTGCAAAAAGAAAGGGCACATAAAGAAGGATTGTCCTAAATATCAAAAATGGCTTGAAAAGAAAGGTATCTCACTCTCGCTTATTTGTTTTGAATCTAATATGATTAATGTTGTCCATGACACATGGTGGATTGACTCTTGTTCTACAATCCATGTTAACAATTCCTTGTAGGGAGTGCAAAACCTAAGGAAGCTCGTGGGAAGTGAGTCTTGCATCTATTCATGCAACAAGATGCACTCACATGTGGAGGCAATCAGAACATGTAAATTAGTTTTAAGTAATGGTTTTATTTTAGAGTTAGAAAATACATTTTATATTCCTAGTTTTTCAAGGAATTTAATTTCTATTTCAAGGCTTGATTTATTGGGATTTTCCTTTAATTTTTTAGATACTATATTCAGTCTATATTATAGATCTGAACTTATTGGAAGTGGTACATTGACAGATGGTCTTTTAAACATTAATTTACAAAAGGAAACTTCTTATACTTCTATGCATGTTCATGTTGGCATTAAGAGATGTGTTATGAATGATTAATCCTCTATGTTATAGCATTGTAGATTAGGGCATATCTCTATTGAGAGAATAAAGAGATTAGTAAGTGATGGAGTACTTAGTACTCTAGATTTTGCTAACTTTGACACTTGTGTGGAATGCATAAAGGGAAAGTAGACCAATATGTCAAAGAAAGGTGCCAAGAGGAGTTCAAACATATTAGAGATCATACATACAGATATTTGTAGTCCAAATATGAATGCATATGGTCAAAAGTATTTCATTACCTTTATTGATGATTACTCACAATATATGTATCTCTACATGCTTCATGATAAGAGAAAAGCTTTAGATGCCTTTAAGTTGTTTAAGGCTAAAGTAGAGAAACAATGCAGTAAGCAAATAAAGTTAGTGAGATCTAATAGAGGTGGCAAATACTATGGTAGATATACTAATGATGGACAAGTACCTAGCCCATTTGCTAAGTTTCTTCAAGAGCATAGAATTGTTGCCTATTACACTATGCTTGGTTCTCCAAACTAGAATGGTGTGACAGAAAAAAGAAACTGAACATTATTGGACGTGGTGTGAAGTATTCTTAGTAGCTCCAAGCTTTTCAAGTCCTTATGGACTGAAGCTCTCAAGATGTTGGTGTGTATATTAAACCAAGTTCCAACCAAGGCTGTCTCAAAGGCATCATTTGAACTATCAAAAGGTTGGAAACTGATTTTGCAACATATACACATTTGGGGATGCCTGTCTGAAGTAAGAGTCTATAATCCACAAGAAAAGAAGCTAGACCTAAGGACCATAAGTGTGTATTTTATTGGATATGCTTAAAAATCTATGGGATATAGATTTTATTTCCCATCACATACTACTAGGTTTGTGGAATCAAGGAATGCTAAATTTTTTGAGAATGACTTAATTAGTGGGAGCAATGGATCTTGGAACATTGTTCCTGAGATAGATCATAAAAACGCTCAACTTGCTACTTCAAATGATAGATTGATTATTATGCACAATACACCTAGAACATAAATGCGTAATGAACAACAACCAATCATTGAAGTTCCACAAACTAGTGATCAAGAAATAGTAGATCCAGCTGAACAACAGATACCAAAACCTGTTGAACATCCTGTTGAACATCATGATCCTCAAGAGAATGATGAATCAACATTAAGAAGATCTACTAGAGTAAGGTGATCAACGATTCCTAGTGACTATNTCGCTAAAGGGTTCACTCAAAAAGAGGGAATAGATTACAAGGAGACCTTTTCTCCTATATCTAAGAAGGACTCCCTTTGTGTTATCGTGACATTAGTTGCTCATTTTGATCTTGAATTAAATCAAATGGATGTGAAAACAACATTCCTTAATGGTGATCTAGAGGAAGAGGTTTATATGAAACAACTTGAAGGATTTGCCTCTAATGATGGTGAGAAATTGGTATGCAAGCTCAAGAAATTCATATATGAATTGAAACAAGCCTCCCGTCAATGGATCTGAAATCCATATATGAATTATATGATATCATCACTTCATTTTGTTTTGAAGAAAACATCATGGATCAATGTATATGCCAGAAGGTTAATGGGAGCAAAATCTATTTCCTTATTCTATATGTAGATGATATCCTTCTTGCAACCAATAATAGTGGATTTCTATATGAGGTGAAACATTTCCTCTCTAAGAATTTTGACATGAAGGATATGGGTGAGGGATCTTATGTCATTGGCATTCAGATCCATAGGGATAGATCTAGATGTATTCTAGGATTTTTGCAAGAAACCTATATCAATAAAGTTTGAGAAAGGTTTCAGATGAAAGATTGTTCACCAAGTATAGCATTCATTGTGAAGGGTAACAAGCTCAATTTGAACCAATTCCCTAGGAATGATTTAGAGAAAATTCAAATGAGCAACATTTCATATGCTTCAACTGTTGGAAGCCTTATGTATGCTCAGGTTTTCACAAGACCTAACATTGCATTTGCTATGGGAATGTTGGGTAGATATTAGAGTAATTTAGGTATTGACCACTGGAGGGCTATAAAGAAAGTGATGAGGTACCTTCAAAGTATAAAATATTACATGCTTATGTATAAATGAACTAACTCCTTGAAGGTGACTAGCTACTTCAATTCAAACTTTGTTGGTTGTATTGATTCACAAAAATCAACATCTAGTTATGTTTTTATGCTAGCTGAATGATGGGACATGATATCGCATGGGCCGCGATATCGTGTATGCGATATCGTGGTGTGTTGCCAAGTCTATAAATAAGAGGCAGCTCTCCCTTGTTATCACATCTAGATCTAGACCCTTAGGGAAACTCTGGCAGTTTTTCCTCTCCATAGATAGAATATTTTCCATGTGCCCGCAGTAGGAGCTCCAAAGTGAACGGATCAATATTCGAGCAAATATTGTACTTGAACACATGTTTGTGTAAGGCAATAAAGACAAACTTCTTGGATAAACCTTGTAGTGCATGGAATAGGCTAAATAGGATTTTATTTACTGTTATTTATTATTTATCATTTAAATGCTTTATTAGTAATTAAATCTCTCTCAACCCTTCTCTCTTAGTTAAGTGCCTTAGTACGACTGCTTCGAGCACATGCGTTACGCTTGGTGATCCTAGCAATGACTAACGTTTGGTAACCAAGGTTGCATTGGTTTAGGGTGTGAACGGTAATTGGGAACAGATGCTGATGCTAGGTTAATTCAAACTTAGTTAGTTAGTTAAAGTTAGTAATTAGTCTCTTCAACCCTTCACCTCACTAGCATAGGAGATAAAACCGAAAAGCTATAAAAATCATATACCTTGGACTTACTTAACCATACACTGTGACAACTACAAGTAAGTCTGGGAAGACAACGAATAATTAACCTTAAGTGTTCCATAAGGTGTGTAGGCACTTAGTTTGCGAAGTTCGATCGGATCGCACATGTTACGCTTGTATTCGTATGGTTGAGTGTAGGGGTACCTCACCACTCATCATTGGTGCCGTTGTCGGGGACTAAGTGGTTGTGTACTAAGTAGAACATAAGAGATCACTCACATCGTTGGGAGCCAAAACAAACCTTAGGGTTAATTAAAAAAAATTTATATAACGGTTGATTAGCACACCGAATAAGACACGATGTCTTCTTCTTCTTCTCACAAGAACATTACACCACCTAGGAATCATACAAAGAACAGTCGGCAGTCTAAAACACATAACCTAAATTCATCAGTTCCTCAACAATATAGGGTGGAATATACTCATCTCGATGAGTATATACCCAATTTTACTTTTATCCTCCATCAGGATGAACAAATGTGTTGGAGAGATTTGCAAGGTAACATAGTGTTACCTCCAAATCATGCCATCCCCAACATGCTCCTCCGTGCTTTGGCACAGATCGGCATGACTCAACTCTATGTTGAATACGTTATAGGTGATTTTGACATGAGGGATTACCATCCCAAAGCTGCACAACATATGAGGGACTCAAGGTAGGAGATCCATCATACACTGTTGATGGACAAAGAGGTCCCACACATCCTAACTGAAATGGGATATGGTGAACCACTTATAACTGGTTCTCTATCAAAAGATGTTCCCCCTCCTAACGATAGTGAGGAAGTGGGGTATCAGAACCTACGCTCCACAATACACAACCCTGGTTCTAATCCCCATGAACACCAACTATTCACTGAGGGAACAAAAACACATGACAAGGACGGGCACTCAAATCATCACCACGATCGGGGTCGAAGCCACTGAAGAGAAGGTAGGAAACATCATCATGGTGATGGTTCTCCTTCTTCTTTCCCTTCTTCACATCATTCACCCTCTCCTTCCACATCTAGGCACAGTCATAAAGAGCATAACGGTGAGGATAGAGGTAGGAAAAATAAGAGACCTCGACAAGAGAGTCAAGAGCGAGGACAAGGGCATGAACGAAGGGAAAGTAGGGAACAACAGAGACATCATAGACGTCATGAAAGAGATGATCATGACGAACCCCTACTTGCCACCTGAAGCATGCTAAATATCACGAAGGTAGTGAGAATTCCAACAAGGCATCAAAAAGATAGCCGAATCAAGTGCTTAGACATGAACAATATCCCACACTTTGAAGGGGGATACAACGTCGATCTACAAAATCATTTATAGGCATTTCATAATGCCTGTGCCTTGCAAAACATAGAAAACAAGTGGCAGAAATTAAAGTTGTTTCCCAAGACACTCATAAAGGAAGCAGAGAGTTGGTACCGGTGCTTAGAATTGGAAACCATTAGGAGGTGGAGTACGATGTGAGAACTCTTCAATGATAAGTATCAAACGTACTCCAGAGTGTCTAACTTACGTAAGCAGATCCAAGGATGTAAGCAAGGAACTCATGAACCCTTGGATGCTGCCATGGGCCACTACTACGCATTGTTACATCATTGCTCGAGCCATGGTTATGCACAACGGGATCAGCTTCCCCACATCATAGATGGGCTAAGGTACGAAACTAGGAGAACCCTTGGGACTTATGCCCAAGGGAGATTATCAGAACTTAGATCCCATGAAATTCATTGCTTGTTGGAACAAGTAGCCAAAGAAGAAGGGGAGCTATGAAAAATGGAAAGTGCAGAAGAATATAACCATGATCCCTCTCTTCGAAAGAAGGGAGTGAGATTCTACGATGAAGAGGATGAGTCACCACTCGAAGAGTTGGTGAACAAAAAAACCTTGCTGCTTCAGAAGCTAACGATGAAAGTAGCGACTAAGGTAGATCAGATATAGGACTCCTTGGATAGTAGACTTGAACTTGTCCTGAAAATCGTAGAGGAGTCTAAGGAGGAACAAAGTAGTGAAAAGGACAAGAAAAAGCGGAGAGATTCAAGCCCTGCACATGACAAGGGTAAGGGGAAAATAACTATCTCCAATGAGGTTGTGGATTCAGATTCAAAAAATGATGGTGGATGTGAGATCTACCAATATGACCATCCCAAAGGATGTTGTCCAATCATCTCACATCTATAAGAGTCTAGGGTGTATGCACTCAACCTGAGACTCAATAGACAACAAACACCCCAGAGGAAACCTTATCCCTAAGGTAACCCAAGACAGTTCTACCAACTGTTAACGTACTACCCAAGTGGAACTCCATCACAACCCATCGAGCAACATCAGCAGTGGCAATACCCATAGTCATGGGAGATGCCACCACTAAAACAACAATACCCTTCCCCGCAACCAGATCCTTATGGAAACTATGTGTAGCAGCCAATTTCTCCAAGTGACTCCATGGGTCACACAACTTCCCAACGTCACTACCAAGTTCGGGAGTACTTTAGAAGGACTCCTTCTCCTCTGGGAGATGCTCCATACCCATACCATCCTCCTAATTCATCTGCACCTCTTCCACTAGTAGTTCCCATAACACCTCCTGCTCCAACAATGCAAGGGGAACTCCCCACTCAACCGTAGCAACACAATGCTACAAGATCCGTAAACATCCAACCCGCTACTGGTTCTAACAATCACAAAAAGAGAAGACCTTTCTTCAGAACCAAAAGCCCAGACAAGCTCTCACAACAACAAGCGGTTGAGTCTAGGTACTCTCCTCCAATACACAAGTCTTTGGAGCTCCCTTCCATCCAACAACAAGGCTTCATACATACGGTTATGTTAACGCATACCGTAACCAACTAGATCAAGGTAGGCCACCTTCCCAGGAAACTATCTAATCCTAGGAGTTCCCTAATTTATCTACAAGTCACCAGGAACGAACCACATAAGGCTCTTCTTGACTCAAGTTCCGAAGTCAACTTAATCTCACGAGAAATGTATCAAGCCTGGAACCTACCCCAACTCAAGAAGAGCAACATTCAACTAGAGCTGGCAGACTAGTCCATCACCATTCCCATCGGATTGGTGGAGGACATCGTTACGACGGTGTGTGGTTGGTCATACCCAGCTAATTTCCTGGTGATAGAAGTAAACAACAACAAAGGGGACTTCCCAATTATAATGGGAAGGGCATGGCTAAGCACAATAGACGTATGCCTAGGGATTCGTGATCTTTCCTTGGAGATATCTAAGGTAAATATTTATGGAAAGATCAAGAAGAAGAAAGTTCCATGCATCACATACAGTGATTCATCAGGTGATGATATGGAGGAATGCACAACATCTCCTCCATGCAATAGGTGTGCCCTTGAAACTTTGAGACAAAGATGCCTGTATGTAGAAACCACACAACAAGTAGTAGACACCCGTTAGTTGACAGCTACTAGAAAGAGCAATCGACAAATATGCATGGAACAAACTGGGGAAACAACTCATGCCCATAACGAAGGCATAGATACCTTGGAATATGAGTGTCGTCGACTTCCACCCCTTAATCTGAGAACATCAATGGGGAGAAGTTTGGCACTTCTAAGAAATTCAAATAGATGTTCATTATTTCGGATCTCTCCCTTTCCATTCAGTCATGGGGGAGATGGCCACCTATGTTAATCATTTGGGGCCTTCAGTTCTTTTTAGTTTCTATTTTACACGTTTTTGTTTTCCACGTTTTTGTTTTACACGTTTTTGTTTTACACATTTTTGTTTTCCACATTTTTGTTTTACACGTTTTTATTTTACACATTTTTGTTCTACATGTTTTTTTCTTACACATTTTTGTTTTACAAATTTCTTTAACTTTTCTTGTTTTTGTTTTTCAACATCGTTATACTTTTTCATTTTGTGTGTGTGTGTGTGTGTGATCCACCTTGTAAGTTTGTCACCAATAAGTGTTCTTCATGATGGTATGAACTGTGTTTCTATTGATTGCTAATGTTTGGTTTTTACCTTTAAGTCATGATGTTGATACTAAGATATGGTTCTTTTGATATGTCAAGCAATGAGTTCACTTCATCCATACATCCACCAATTTCTATGGTCTCTCTCAACTTGGAAATGTACAGTCCCTTTCTAATAAGAACTTTAACGAATCAATGATTGGGCATTTCTCAAACTAAGGAAGGACTCAAGGATTGAAAAGGGTATGACTTCAAGGGGACTTGATGCATTTCTGTTTGTCATTCTCTTGGGTGCTTGGATGCTTTCTTCTTGAGTTTTCTTGTCGCTTCGACATTACCCAATTATCGAGAAGCTGAGCAATAAAAATAACAAAGTCTTTGCATGGTATGGTTCTCACGCATAAACACATAAAACACAAAAAAAAGGAGTGAGAATTCAAAGCACACCCCTTAGACTGCCCTTAATGCCCTTAATGCCTCTGTGCTCCAGCCGACTGCCGCACTGCCATGTTGTTGTTCTCACCCCGCCCGCTGATTCCCGCACCCCCTGCCACGTCACCAATCCTGCACTACCTCCTGCCACGTCCTTGCACTGCTGCACGAGTCCTCTGCGCTCCCACCACCCTCTGCGTCACATCGCTTTTTTTTGCCTCTCCGCTACCACCTCGCTTCGCGTCTGTCTACTGCCTCCTGTGCTTCCTGACACTGCTGTTTTCTAGTGCCGCCGCTGTTGTTCTTTCTCTCTCACGCCATCCACCGCCGCGTCGCTGACTTCCCTGTCTGCCCGACATCGCCACTGTTCCCACTCCCGAGCCTGCACATCACTGTTTGTGCCTGCCATGCTATCTCCTCTTCTTCTGCGCCGCGCTGCTGTTTCTGCTGCGGTCGCGTTGCTGATTTTGACGTCGCTGCACTGCTGCGCTGACACCTCCGCGTTGCTTCCCATCCACCGACTGCCGTGCTGCCACATCGCTGCTTCCTCCCGTCCGCCGCGCTGCTGTTCTGCGTCGTCGTTGTTGCATCACTGGGCATCCGCGATGATTAAAAATTTTTCACCAAAACATTAGAAAATTCCAATTTTCAGCCGACCAACCAAAAAAAAATAATTTTTAATTAAGCGAGCCGCCACCGCTGGACATCTTTTTTAAAAATTTTCTAAAGTTTTATGGCTCAAGGGCTTGTATTTTTAATTATTTGTATTTTTTATGAGCTCAAATGACCCATAAGTTGTAAAATACATTGAACCTGGCCAAGAAAAGCAAAAGTGCCAACACATATCCAACTCATGTACAACTTTCAAGCATAGATACAATGAACCTGGTCAAAGCAAACCCTAGCTAAAACCCTAGTCCAAACCTATAAATACCCTACCAATTCACACAAATTGGCAACAAGCAACAAACAGGGGAGACAAGAACAACAAAGCAAGAACAAAGACAAAGAGGCAAAAAGAAGCAAAGGCAAAAGCGACAAGAGAGAGAAGAAGATTGAAAGAGGCAAAGATTGGAGAAATTGGTGATGCACATCCGATTTTTGGCTTCCGATTTCTTCTCACATTAATCACATTTCATCGTCACATCAGTGTGTCACATCATTCCGGGGCTAGGCGTTTGACTTGCCGTCCACACTTGTGCAACTACGCTTTGACCGATGCATATTCTTGTTTAAAAACAATACAATACAGTTTCATTTTTGCCTCTCATTTACATTATTTACTTCAGTTTATCTTCTATTTATAATATAATTTTGTTTACGCCTTATTCATAATTCAGTACACTTTATTTACATTTCGTATCGCTGTTCATATTCCGTTTACACCGTTTACGATAACCCAAGCGCTAGCCATAGCTTACGCTTGGGGAAGTCCTTGGTTGATTCACGTGCAAACCATCCAAGGCACTCTGCCTTCGTTCCCTTTTCCAACTTGCCCTCAAGCGAAGGTAGGGTCTGCTGTGGCTGCCCAACAATCCCTCGGTGTTTGTTTCCCTTCCAGCCTTACACCGACAATTTAGGTCAGTACAGTTTTTGGCGCTAGAAGGAGGGCCACTTTCTTGTTATTAATCAAAACCTCACTACCTATCAAAACTCATTCATCTTGCCCATTTGAGTCTCTTCATCCCTGTTGATCACACTAAGCTTGTGTCACCCCACGCTACAATTTCTTACAATCTAACTCCATTCGTCTATCCCAGTCCATTCACATTTATCATGGAATTTTCCCAAGTCAACCCAGTAACACTACCAATTGCTTCAAACCCTATGACTACTACGGAATCCATAACCGTCACTGAACACATAAATCCTCAAGGCCCTACACGCCAATCCCTCAGGCTACAAGGCAAAGGCCCCATTCATGCAACCCTTACACCTGAACAATATAATTTTATCTGTGTTAAGATCCAAGCCAACCTACCCATTGATCGTATAGAGAGGGAAGCTAAGCGAGAATATGAATTCATCCATAAAGGAGGACGTGAGTTTATCCCTTCAGCTTTTGACATAATCCCACTATCTGAAAACCATCATAAACTCATATCCCAACTTCTCATGGTTAAAAATCAAGCCTTACAACTACCTCCCATAGAGCCTCAAGATGAAGAAGATGACTTTGCAGCCCAATCTGAACATGGAGAATCATACCATACTGTTAGCCCCCATGCCCACACAAACCTATTATCCCATCCTTTCCTAGAAGAAAATATGTTTCCTTCTTCATCCACAAACATTCAAGCACATGTTCCCCATTCCATCCCTATCTTCTCCGTGCTCAATAACATTCACTCTGATGCATCCACTTCCATAATTCCTCCACCAGCACAGTCTCAACAACTCCCCCAAACCAATGTAGGATCAATCCCCCAACCTCAAGTAGTTGGAATACCATCAGTCATACCAGCTTCCACATTCACCCATTACATATCCCAGATGCAAATTCATAGGACACCATTAATTACTCCTACCCAACATATTCAAGGTGTTGCCTCACAACATGTGGCTGGGCAATGGGCTCCACCAGTAGTCTCAGTCCCGAATACCATCCCACCACAACAAATGTTAGCCCAACAACCTGCTTTTCCACAAACAATGCAACAATTAAACCATTATCATCCACAATCAACTCAATCCATTGGTTTTTCTACCGCCCAAGAATGGGTAGACACACAAAAAATGATGCACTCATTGGCAGAAGAATTAAAACACCTTAAAACTTTCAACAATGAGGAAGTCAAGGTACTAGATTTCTATCAAGATGACCCAATTGACCCCTCAGTTCCACCCTTGACCTTGCCAAAAGGAGTCTCATTACCTCAACTGACCAAGTACAATGGAGAAGGGGACCCAAATGCCCACCTAGTAACATTTAGAACCGAAAGCCTTTTACTTCAAGCATGGCCCCATGTAATCTTGCGAGTGTTTGCAATGTCCTTAACCGGAAAAGCCTTAGACTGGTACCGATCTCTACCCCGTAGCTCCATATCTTCTTTAGAGAATTTGTTGCATCAATTTGTCACCCGTTTCAAATACAATCTAAAACCTGAAGCCACATTAGATAGCTTGATTCAAATTAAACAAGCGCCATTAGAGCCAGCACAGAAATTTATCCAAAGGTGGAGTGCAGCCTTAAACGAACTTCATGAACCTATCCCCGAAACATATTTACTCACTATCCTTAAGTCAGCCGTGAATGACTTTATTAAATCAAAACTTTACTACCTAAAAGCCCGCACATTGAGCCAAGCATTTGTACAAATCAAAGACATAGAAGAAGCAGCACAAACAAGTAATGACCCAGCCTACTCAGCCTTTAGAAGCCAACATATAAGGAAAGATAAACCCAAAACAATGGTAGCAGCAGTGGCTGAGGGAAAACAACCCACTATCCTAAACAACTATGAAAGAACAGCACCCACTCATACACCTGAAAGCTCCTCAAATAGAAATAACAACATAGGTCATGCACGTACCTTCGAAAGAAAAGACCCTACTCAGTACACACCATTGCCCATGAAGCCTTCACAAATGCTTGAACAACTTCTAAAGGCTGGGTTAATTCAACATAAACAAATGTCTCCTGCGGCCTCACAAAGACATGATCGCTTTTGCGAATTGGCCAAAAATCCAGCCTTAGCAACACCCAACGAACCCCCTATCCCAAAAGGCTTTAGGTTGGATAGGTTTTGTGAGTATCATCAACGGTGTGGTCATGGGACTGATTATTGTTATGCATTAAAGCAAGACATACAACGCATGATAGATGGTGGTGAGGTAGCATTTGACGAGACAAACCCAGTAAGGCCCCAAAATCAATCCATGGGGGTCTATAAAGATCCTCTCAATACCAAAATCAATGATGCCCCATATGTGATTAATACTATCCATATGGAAAATAGACAAGACGTCCCGCGAAGACCTTTTGTGATTCGGAGGCCTTCCGAAAACACACCTACCCCAACATCTCCTCAAACCCCTTTTACCACACCATCAAGACCATTCATCATCCGCATACCTCCTTCAGTTGCCACCACCACAAACATACCACCTGAAAATCGACCCATTCCCTTTGTGATCCAAGTACCAAAACACCCTAGCACACAACCCACATCCACTTCTCGACGACCTGTGCGAGAACGTCTTGTCGATAGGCTAATAAGAGAGCGCTTAGAAAGAGAAAAAAGAGAGCGCATGGAAAGAGAAAACCATAGACATGAATTAGGTCTGCCAAAGCCTACACCACTAAGCACCGTTCCCATGAGTTCGTCCGTTAATGAGCCTAGCGCAAGTCATATCCCAAACCCAACATTCTCAACTACTAATGTGAAAACCCCTCCACGAGAAATACAAATACTAGGTCAAATGGACCAAATCTCTACAGATAAGAATGTCCCAAATGGTAAAGACCTAGCTAACGCATTGACCCAGGTCACACAAGCCTTAAAAAAAATACTTCCTTAAGTTTGTATGACCTAGTGATGACTTCATCAACACATCGAGAGGCTCTTGTACGAATGTTAACTTCAATTCCTGTTAGTGAGGATCTCCCTGCAGACGAACCATCCATTTATGCTGTATTATCCCCACAACTTCAGGAACCAAAGATCACATCCTTAGAATTCCATGCTAAGGACATTAAGCTAGATGAGAAAACAAGGGAAATCACCATGGCCCCTATGTTCATAACAATACAGGTTGATAATTTCAAAATACGTAGGGTGCAAGTCGATGATGGTGCAGCAACAAACGTAATACCTTTCTCCATCATTGAAAAATTGGGACTCACTGAACAAATACAACCTACAACAACCTCTTTCCTGAGATCCTTCAGTGGTTCCCGTGTGGGAGTAAAAGGCATGGTTACCTTAGACTTCATAGCCGGAGACCAATTCCCTACATCAGCTGAGTTCATAGTGGTTGATGAAATGCCAGGGTTTAATATGATCCTAGGACGTCCTTGGCTAGCTCAACTTAAAGCCGTATCTTCACCAATCCATCAGGAGATACATCTACCTTACGAGGGTGGTGAGATCATCATACATGGGGATACAACACCATCGGTCATTTCCTCACACATCGAGGTAGGTCAAGGTTCAGAAATTGAGTTCATTAAGCCTAAACAAGAAACCATGGACATACATCAAAATGGGAACCCAGCATTGATTCACAACCCAACTAGCACTAAAGAAACCCAAGAAGACACAGACATAGGAGCCATTCCTGCTGATATCTCTTGGTCGTAACTACCCTTTGACATCACTGATGAAGGGGAAGGTGAATATAGGATCATACCCATACACCCAGCTCCACACGTTAAGCTACAAAAGATCAAGAGACAACTCAACAACTAGAACGAATGATACAAATCGTCCGAAATGACATTAAACTATGAATTGTCCGAAATGACGTTAAACTACAAACTGTTCGAAATGACATTAAACTACAACAAGTCTGCAATGACATTAAACTAGCCACGGTCAGAAATGGCCGGTTCCATTTAAAACTTCTTGAAAACGTTACTACCTTTGGCCCACCATGGCATAAAACTGGTAATCCTTTCTTTGACAACAGATACAACAGTCCATCAAGACTTTAAACTGATGTGCCAAGCCCGAAATGGCTTTAAACTAAAGCCAACAAATTACAAATTTACAAACTTCCATCATCTTACATTGAATTTTTGCTTACAGGTTACAAGTTACGATTTAGATTCTTGCATGGTCGTTGCTTTATTTTCCAAGTACTTACCTTACATCTTACTCTACACTTTAGAAATTTATGTTACATTCAGTTGCACACATATACTCTTGAAAACACAGAAAAACAATAAAAAACATGAAAAATGACAAAAACATTTACATGAAATATAAAGATAACGATGCAATCATTTTATGCCATAATTGAAATTCAGGCCATTACATCAGTCTCTATACATTCCACCAAACTAGTTATCCTGTATTCATTTACACTTTGAAAACTCTCCTACTAAGGGAGTATCTCTTATTTTGCTCCTGTTTTAATTGGCAGGAGCGAGTACCATGGCCAACCACAACATTCTCTCAAAATTGTCTCTCAATGGACCATATGGAGATATAGAAAGAGCAATTCGTCCAGAATCTTTGGATCTAAGTCCATCCACCTATACCGATTTGATAGGTTCCACTCAAGAAACATCAGACTGGCCTAAAAACATAGCCAAAACTCTAGACCTAGAAGCTGACAATATCACTAAAGATCCTCTAGTTGAGATCCCCATTACTGCAGTTGATGACGAAGCCAAGACCTTGAAATTAAGTGCCTTACTAGATCCGCAACTCGTAGGTGAAATCACTCAGGTCTTAAAAAACAACATAAAAACATTCACATGTTCATATACAGACATGCCAGGACTGGACCCCCGGATCATCCAACATAACATTATCCTTGATGAAAAAATCAAACTAGTAAAACAAAAAGCACGAAAGGTTAGACCCGAAGTTGCATTAACAGTCCGCGCTGAGATCACAAA
>MNCI01006820.1:292792-327288 GCA_015680685.1 Gnetum montanum | reverse complement strand
ATGATTGCAGAATTTGATTTACACTATGTCGCTCAATCTTCCACAAAAGGTCAAGCAATAGCCACGCAATTAACTATCTCACTGACACATGATCAAACAACAATAAACCCCGAATTCCCAGATGAAAATGTTAACAGTATAGACACCGTACCTAATAATTATGAGGCAATTCTCTACTTTGATGGGGCCTCAACCTCTCGTGGAGGGAGTGCCGCAGCTATTTTAATATACCCCTCTGGGGAAATCCAACCTTATGCTTATTACTTAAACTTTCCTTGCACCAATAACATAGCAGAATACGAGGGTCTTCTCAGAGGACTTCAAGTAGCGCTAACTTCAGGAATCTCATGCCTTGTAATTCGAGGTGATTCGCAATTAGTTATTAATCAAGTCACTGAAGCCTACACATGCAAAGCTCACCATTTGCAACCGTATTGTGATTTGACTAAACATCTAGTGAAACAACTAGTAGAGGTGGATATACAACATGTCCCTAGAAGCAAAAATACCGTTGCTGATGCACTTGCTACACTAGCCTTAAACATGACGCCTGAAATGTTTCATGCATTGCCTAGTTCTATAACCAGTTGTGCCGAACCTATAATTAACACTCTAAATGAAGTACCTATAGCATCCATCAGTACAACACACGCAATAGAATGGTATGATGACGTAAATGAGTATCTTCTAAAAGGTGAACCTCCACAACACTTGACACATGCTCAAAAGGATGTCATACGAAAACGCTCTCGCCAATACACATTAATAGGTGACACCTTGTGTCGTAAATCATATGAATGTATTTTGCTAACATGTGTTAGTAGCATTGATGGTCAAACAATTGTAGAACAAGTCCATGAAGGACTTTGTGGAGGACACATAGCACCTAAAGCAATGGCAACAAAGATTAGGCGCTTAGGCTATTACTGGCCACACATGGAATACGACTACATCTCCAAGGTTAGAACATGTGACATCTGCCAAAAGCATAGTAATCTGATACATGTGTCACCTAACGAACTGCATACTACACAAATCACATGGCCATTCCAAAAATGGGGTTTAGATTTAATTGGACCAATAACACCATCATCTTCAGCAGGTCATAGCTTCATTATCACTGCAACTGAATATTTCACAAAATGGGTGGAAGCTATTCCTCTTAGGAAGACCACATCAAAACACGTTTGCACCTTTATAATGGAAAATATAATAACCCGTTTTGGTGTTCCAATGACCATCGTTACCGATAATGGGCCACAATTTAGCAGTGCAGATACCAAAATTTTTTGTGAAAGTCTAGGCATTAAACATGCATTTTCATCACCTTACTGCCCACAGAGTAATGGTCAAGCGGAGGCTACAAATAAAACTATCATCATGATACTCAAAAAGATGCTAAATCAGAGCAAGAAACGATGGCATGAACAATTGGTCTACGCATTGTGGGCTTATAGAACGACACATCGAACATCCACAGGTAAAACTCCATATAGTCTTGTATACGGATCTGAAGCTGTTTTACCTTTAGAATTGCAGGTTCCCTCATTACGGATAGCTCTCTCCAGTCTCCTTGACGAAAGTCAAAATAATAAATCGCGCATTGCTGACCTCGACACAGTAGAAGAGGAACGTATATGAACTCTTGATCAAATTGAATGGTACCAGAAATAGCAGAGACAAAGGCACAAGCACGATCTCCACAAACGCCCAATTAAAGAAGGAGATCTAGTCCTTAAGGCCGCCCGAGAACATCCATGTAAATTCTCGGCCAACTGGGAAGGGCCTTATTTGGTCACCAAGGCATACAACAATGGAGCATTCAAACTTGCCGACATGGACGGAAATGAGTTCACCAATCCTACAAACCACTTGTACTTGAAGAGGTACTACATTTGACAAACTTGAGGTGCATCATAGTCCTGGATCATGACTTAAAACTGATACCACAGAATAGTCCTGGATCATGACTTAAAACTGATACCACAGAACAGTCCTGGATCATGACTTAAAACTGATACCACAGAACAGTCCTGGATCATGACCTAAAACTGATACCACAGAACAGTCCTAGATCATGACTTAAAAATGATACCATAGAGACATGTCCTGTATGACACTAAACTGCTACATCCATCCGCCATGACATGAAACTAGCATCCAGAGTCTACTAAGACTATAAACTAGTTTGCCTCTTCATAGTCCACTATGACTATAAACTAGCAATGCACCATCCGCTACGACGCTAAACTGGCACCGTCCAAGGGGTTATGACGTAAAACTAATCCACAACAGTCCGCTAAGACTATAAACTAGCGACATCATTGATGACCAGGAAAAATTGAAAAAGACATGTTGTTGCAGTTGGCTGTTCCTGTTCCACAAAGACTTGTTGCACGATTCATCCCATGGGGCCTAATGAAACCAATGCTATTCATGATTCTGTTTACTTTGGAAGCTGCACGCGGTGACTCCATCTCCTTATTTAAAGTGTTTAGCTGATTGTTTCATTTGTGGTTTTCTTGTCTTCTTGGAGTTGTGTTTGCAGGATGACACTTCTGAGGCGTTCGTGCATAGATGCATTTTCATCGTGACGACAAGGTATCACATTTTTCCTGATGCATGCGACTGGGTTAATCAATCCGTTCATAAGTACATTCCTGATTCCCGATGCATCCCCTATTTCCCAATCATGCTCCCCTTAGCCTATTCAATTACATCCCCCTTGATACATTCCACTCATCTCAAAACTCTTGGTACACTATTGCACACTGTAGCTCTCTAAGCAGTTGCGATGCAAAACACAATACACCGTACATGATGCAAAATGCAAGTGCTCAAACATGAGCATGGCACAAAAAGCAAGCTCTTTCAAAAATACCGAAAAAAAACAAGAAAAGAAAAAAGAACAAAAAAATGGTCAAAGAGCAAAATGCACGGAAAAGGTCTTCAAGACCCCATTGACATCATGAACAAAAGACTATTGGCCATTCTCATATAAGCCCTAGGCAAGAAGGCAGTTGTCTTGAAAAAAAGAAAACAGTTACACTTGTGTCTCAAAGAGACCATGTTGCACATCACTGCGTGGCTTTCGCTGTTTACAACGGGCCCCGCAAATACTCTATAAGAGTCCCGTTTCTCCAAAGAACGCACTTCCTATCTCCTGGTTCCGAGTCTGCCAAAAAAAACCGGCTGTTGACAAGGACCAAATGACATAACTTGTGCGTAAGAGAGCATTCCCCTCCCACAAATCCCAGCAGCAATCATCACCCTTAACCTCCTAGCCTCCCTGGTTACAACCGATTCCCTTGCATCTTGAACCACATCCCCTCAATCCCATGTACTTTTAAAAATGGTGCGATGATATCTAGCCAAAGGCTAATGGTTAATGTTTGATGCTTTGTTTGTTCATGGTGTTTGCACTTCTTTGTCGATGCCTCTCGGGTGAATTCCTCCAAACGTCAACAAAGAGGGGCCAATGAAACACCATTAATTTCAGAATAGCACTTTGAATGAAAATAATTCAAGTCCTTTCAAGCACTCAGGAGAGAATTCTTGACCCACAACGTCAAGCTTGGATTATGCAAATACAGGGGCTGTCAGACTCAGGCAAAGGAGACACTGGAACAGGCTCAGGATCAGGTCAGAATATAGTTTGTAAGCTTTCTTGTGCAGCAACACGTGAGGAAAAAGAAGAAATAGCATATGCAAATTCATGAAATTATATGGAGACCAATCATCATGATTGGCATTGCTGCTGCTGCCACGCCTAATCCTCCACTGCGCTGCACCCTCAGCCATGCCAACAAAACCCTCATCGCAACGTTCAAAAAAGAAAAAATCCGTTATAATTTTAGTTATCCATATTGTGATTGTGAAAGCTGCAAAACAGGCCGACACTTTGATCCCAATGTCAGGTTGCCTCTATAGCCCTCCCATGAGGCCGCACGCCAAGTAATTTTGAACATCTGGGATGAAGCAGACATCACTAAGGTTAGCGATGAAGAGGTGATCTTTCTCACAGAAATTACACGAAGTCCTTCCATGGCAACGTAGACAGTGTCCTGGTGAAAATGTTTGACACAACGGAGCAAGGGATGCCTTCAGTGGTAAACAACAAATCGGTGCTCAAGAACGAGCGAGAGCTCCAGAAGATGCTGAGATTCGCGTGCGCATGTGGGGCAATTCCTGCACTGCCAGACGAAGCTGCTGTTCTGCAATTATTCGATTCTGCAGAAACGAATTCTTGAGAAAAAGGAAAGGTCCAGGGAATGCATATTATTTTCTACCTACCGTCTCTGTTTCTCCTACCACGCCGCACCACCGTGCCGCCTCTGTGCTCCCGCCGACTACCGCACTGTCATGTTGTTGTTCTCACGCCGCCCGCTGATTCCCGCACCCCCTACCGCGTCACCAATCCTGCGCTGCCTCCTGCCACGTCCCCGCACTGCCGCATCCGTCCTCTGCACTCCCGCCACCCTCTGCGTCGCGTCGCTGTTTGTTGCCTCTCCACTGCCACCTCGCTTCGCGTCTGTCTACTGCCTCCTGTGCTTCCTGACGCTGCTGTTTTCTGGTGTCGTCGTTGCTATTCTTTCTCTCTCGCACCATCCACCGCCGCGTCGCTGACTTCCTTGTCCGCCCGACGCCACCACTGTTCCCACTCCCGAGCCTACGTGTCACTGTCTGTGCCTATCGTGCTGTCTCCTCTTCTTCTGCGCCGTGCTGCTATTTCTGCTGCGGCTGCGTTGCTGATTTTGACGTCGCTGCACTGCTGCGCTGACACCTCCGTGTTGCTTTCCATCCACTGACTGCCGCGCTGCCACGTCACTGCTTCCTCCCGTCCGCCACGCTGCTGTCCTGCGCCGCCACTGCTGCATCACTGGGCATCCGCGATGATTAAAAATTTTTCACCAAAACATTAGAGAATTCCAATTTTCAGCCGACCAACCAAAAAAAATAATTTTAATTAAGCGAGCCGCCACCGCTGGACATCTTTTTTAAAAATTTTCTAAATTTTTATGGCTTAAGGGCTTGTATTTTTAATTATTTGTATTTTTTATGGGCTCAAATGACCCATAAGTTGTAAAATACATTGAACCTGGCCAAGAAAAGCAAAAGTGCCAACACATATCCAACTCATGTACAACTTTCAAGCATAGATACATTGAACCTGGTCAAAGCAAACCCTAGCCAAAACCTTAGCCCAAACCTATAAATACCCTACCAATTCACACAAATTGGCAACAAGCAACAAACAGGGGAGATAAGAACAACAAAGCAAGAACAAAGACAAAGAGGAAAAAGACAAAGAGGCAAAAAGAAGCAAAGGCAAAAGCGACAAGAGAGAGAAGAAGATTGAAAGAGGCAAAGATTGGAGAAATTGGTGATGCACATCCGATTTTTGGCTTCCGATTTCTTCTCACATTAATCACATTTCATCGTCACATCAGTGTGTCACATCATTCCGGGGCTAGGCGTTTGACTTGCCGTCCACACTTGTGTAACTATGCTTTGACCGGTGCATATTCTTGTTTAAAAACAATACAATACAGTTTCATTTTTGCCTCTCATTTACATTATTTACTTCATTTTATCTTCTATTTACAATATAACTTTGTTTACGCCTTATTCATAATTCAGTACACTTTATTTACATTTCGTATCGATGTTCATATTCCGTTTACACCGTTTACGATAACCCAAGCGCTAGCCATAGCTTACGCTTGGGGAAGTCCTTGGTTGATTTGCATGCAAACCATCCAAGGCACTCTGCCTTCGTTCCTTTTCCAGCTTGCCCTCAAGCGAAGGTAGAGTCTGTTGTGGCTGTCCGACGATCTCTCGGTGTCTGTTTCCCTTCCAGCCTTACACTGACGATTTAGGTCAGTACAGGTATCAACTGCATTGAAATTCATTTACCCTTGCTAATATAAAGACTGTGTTGTGTGTACAGATGGCAATCATGCAACAACGGATTAGATTTGGAGAAAACGCTTGGAATGGACTAGTGCTGAAGCAACCATGCAAGGAGCAAGATCGATGGCGCACTTATGGATGGACAACAAAAGGCGCAATCTTGGCATTGGCAGTAGCAACACTTCTTTCTCTCTCTCTTTCCCAGCTGCCCAATAAGGCCTGATGTCAATGTAATAAGGTGTTCACTCTTGTTGTCATGAACACCAATTTTTTCTTGTTCTGTAATGATGATCCGCTCACATGTCATCCCATTAGTTCCATTTGAGTCAATAATCCCATATTGTCCCAATATTTTGTAAGGAACTTGAGGACAAGTTTTTATTCAATCATGGGGGTATGATGGGAGGCGATATCGCATGGGCCATGATATCGCATCCACCGCAATATCGCGTAGTCCCCCGCGATATCACATAAGCGATATTGTGGTCTGCTGCCAAGTCTATAAATAAGAGGCAGCTCTCCCTTGTTATCACATCTAGATCTAGACCCTTAGGGAAACTTTGGCAGTTTTTCCTCTCCAGAGATATAATATTTTCCATGTGCCCGCAGTAGGAGCTCCAAAGTGAACGGATCTTTATTCGAGCAACTATTATACCTGAACACATGTTTGTGTACGGCAATAAAGACAAACTTCTTGGATAAACCTTGCAGTGCATGGAATAGGCTAAATAGGATTTTATTTACTGTTATTTATTATTTATCATTTAAATGCTTTATTAGTAATTAAATCTCTCTCAACCCTTCTCTCTTAGTTAAGTGCCTCAGTACGACCACTTCAAGCACGTGCGTTACGCTTGGTGATCCCAGCAATGAGTAGCGTTTGGTAACCAAGGTTGCATTGGTTCAGGGTGTGAACGGTAAGTGGGAACAGATGTTGACGCTAGGTTAATTCAGACTTAGTTAGTCAGTTAAAGTTAATAATTAGTCTCTTCAACCCTTCACCCCACTAGCATAGGAGATAAAACCGAAAAGCTATAAAAATCATATACCTCGGACTTACTTAACCATACACCATGACAACTACAAGTAAGTCTGGGAAGACAATGAATAATTAACCTTAAGTGTTCCATAAGGCGTGTAGGCACTTAGTCTATGGAGTTCGACCAGATCACGCGTGTTACGCTCGTATTCGTATGGTTGAGTGTAGGGGTACCTCGCCACTCATCACTAGAGGAGCTATATCCTAGAGGAGTGGAAAGCCAACTTTGGCTGCTACTTCCACCATGGAGGCAGAGTTTGTTTCATGTTTTGCAACTATTTCACATGGTGTATATTTAAAGATTTTCATATTAAGGCTTAGAATTATGGATTCTATATCTAAGCCATTAAGGATGTTTTGTGACGATTCAGCTACTATCTTTATGGCTAAGAATAATGAGTGGCAGTTGAAGTAAACACATTGACATAAAGTACTTAGCCATAAGGAAACACATTAAGGAAAACAAAGTGGTCATTGAGCATATAAGCACTGAATTGATAATAGCTAATCCTTTGACAAAAGGAATGTCTTCAAAGTCATTTAAGGATCATGTAGTTCGGATAGGACTTGGTTCCATAATTTAATTTGTTGTATGTACAACTTTACAGTCTTAATGAAACTCTTATTCTCATATGGTTTGCGCATACAATTATGAGAAAAAATTCATATATGGCAAGACCTAGAATGAACATTGGTTTATTCATAAAGCTAGTTACCATATAAGGAATTAGGTTTGAGAGATTATGCATTGTAATACATGGAAGATAATACTTACATTAAGAAGAACTATTGCAATGATTCATGCTTTTATTTCTTAAACTCTGTACTTGACTAAATATGAAAACCAAGTGGGAGATTGTAGCATGCATTATCCACTAAAACATTTTAAGTGTTAGTTAATGCATAAAGGTGGCCACTATATCCACTAATGCATTTTATGCATTAGTTAATGCATAAAGGTGGCCACTATATCCACTAACGCATTTTTATGAGTTAGTTAATGCATCAAGATGGTCTCAATATCTGGTAAAGCATTTTTTTTTTACGTGTTGGTATTGGGTCTCTTATGATAATCGATAACATGGCCTATAAATTTGTTCTTGATGGAAGAACAAAGGCACCACGGATCATAGCAAAATTATAGTTTTAGTCCCTTTCATAGACACTTAGAGGTTGCATACACCATTCTTGTAGAGCATCTATGTGAAAGAAGAATCCAAATGCCAAGTCTAATCCGAGGCATCAATGGCTAGAGGTCAGTTCCATTTGCTCAAGCATTGTGCATTTTCGGTTATTTATGCATGTGAATTTCTTGTGCCATTTGCTTCTGCATTGTGCATTTCCGGCTATCTATGCATGTAAATTTCTTGTGCCATTTGCTTCCGCATTGTGCATTACTGGTTATCTATGCATCTAAATTTCTTGTGCAATCCACGAATTTTGTCTTACATTTGACCCCAAAAATAATATTTAAAATAAGTTTAAAAAAGATTTAAAATTCATTACATGCTTAACACTTATTAGAAAACACCAAAAAAGGAAAGAGAAATTTTTCTATATTTAGGAATATCTAGTCAAGTGTGCAACCTCGTTGATATTTTGAAAAATCAAGAGAGAAAAGTTAATTATTAGTAGGTAGGATGGTTTCAACTATCATAAAGTTTACATCACTTTCAACTTTTGTGCTTGAACTTAAAATAGAAAACTATACTGAAATACCAACATTTGTAGATAAGATAGATGCATAATGAAAGGGTACCATCTATTCACTGCTTAATATTAAGCTTAGGTCGAGAACCTTTACAATGAGATGTAACCTATTTGTTACAATGAGCTTAGTTCTGATCTTTAAATAAACATTATTTTTATAAAATAAAAATATATTTATCTTATGAACTATCTGTCCAGATGTATCAATACTTCTGATGGTACATGTCAAAACATCCACAAAAGAAGTTCGAAAAATACAAAGAGGTTCAAATTCCGGAACAAATTTGAAAAATGCCAAATTTCAGATCGACATTAACCGAACAGCCAAAAAATGAAACAACAGCTACCGTCTCTACCAAGAAGGTAAATTCATCCTCTTTCTTTCGGAGAGAGGAAAGCTGATTCTTTTTATTACAGTGCTTGCACTCAAAATAAATTTTCTGTGGTGAGTGAAGATCATTCAGCAATACGAAATCAGTTAGAAACACAACATATAATTGATTGTTAGGATGACGGATAGGAAAAAGAAAGACGGAAAAGAGTCATGGCAAGTGCATGGTCCAGAGAAAAATTTCCAAGCAAGAGAAGCGCAAAACACCACGATGATTGAGTGCACAACTGTGGGAACTCCATGGAAATGGTAGATTAAAAAGTGAGTGCATTCGACGAAAATTGAAGCTCTCTACCAATTCATTAGCTATATTTAAAATTTGGCTAAAATTCAGCAAACTGAAGTTTCCAAAGTACTTATTGAAAAAAAAAAGAACAATGATAATATTATGAGATTCAATTGCTCAAAACATGGAATATCTTTTTGAAGATAGTGCAAAGTAATTTAAGCACATATACAAGTTAGTTTAGAAGTAACTCTTGAGAAAGGTATGGTCAAATGTGGGAGGCAAGTCATTCTACTTGGAGCATATTAGAGGCAGTCAACTAAAGTCACAAACTTTCTTATCCTACAGCTGAAATTTCAATAAGATCTCATAGGTTTATTTGAGTTCACATTGACTCAAAAGAGAAAGTGAAAGATGGATTAACCTCCCCAAAGAAGAGTGTGCCTGCAAGTTATGTGGGTCAAGAGCTCTTTTAGATGGGAAGCATGTTTTTCTTTATTGTCATTTGATTGAATATCTTTTAAAAAAAATATGCAATTGCAATAAAATGTTTGTTCTATTTTTGTTGCATCCATTGGTACTTAGCCACTCTATTAAATCTATTTTTATTTTACATGAGATGCATGTACTATCTATCCGTTACATCTTTTTCAGTTTATGGATATAATAAAATCTTTAATTTTAGTTTTAGTTTTGGATGCATTTTATCATTTAAAACCTGAAGGATTTATTCACGTATAAATTCTAGAAGCATAAAGTGAAGGGTAGAGGACAAAGGACAACCTTGTTTAACTCTAACTTAGCTATTGGTAACTATTCTTTCTCCAATAAGATTATCTTCAATAAGAATGTTAACCATCTCATAGATTTTGTTAGCAGTAGAAAGGAGATCTTATGGAATGTTAATGTTATCCAGTCTCTTCTAAAGTTTATCTCCAACAATAGAATCATAAGCCTTAGAGAAATCAACAAAACAAATAAAAGTTATATGGTTGGGCCTTTTTGCTTTCTCTACACAATAACGCAAAGATATTAGATGGTCTATAGTAGAATGATTCTTTTTGAAGCTTGCTTGTGACTAAGCATGAAGACATTACATTTCTACCCATGAACCAATTTTATTCTCCAAAATAGTACCCAAAAGCTTAGTGAAAATTGCATTAATTACAACAACATATCCTATGTAAGATTAGTTACTAATGACTAATATACATTATAGGAAGAATAAAATCAAACATCTTATTTGCAACAACAATACTAGAAGAAGGTCTCACAAATTTCTACCCACCAACTTGTAAATCTATATTCTGAGAACCCTAATAGATTTTTGTATCAGCAAAACAAGTTAGGTTTTCAGCATTATAAAAAAACTTGAAAGTATTTTATAATCCTCTCTATGGAAAAAATAATTCTAGAGAAATAATTTTTGTTGATGAAGCCTTACCACAAAAAAAAGAGAGAGAGAGAGAGAGAGAGAGAGAGAGAGAGAGAGTGTGTGTGTGTGTGTACCATATAAACATAGATGTAGTAGTAATTTCTAATAAAAAAGAAAAAGAAAAAGAAAAGCAAGTTATTAATAGTATGAGAAATCCATTTAACTGTAGAAAAGTAGGAGGATGCTTAAACACATTAAAGTCAACAAGATTACACCTACTGATCATGTAGAAGACATGCTAAAGTGCAAAATACAGGAGATGGTTATATCAATTGGGGACATTGAATATGTTAGTATGAATGAGTTTACAAATTACTATATGTTTGTATCCAAAAAGTTGTAAAGATGTATTAATAGGCCAATGGCTTTTGCTAATCAAATTACATGGTATGGAAAATTTAACAAGCTTATAAAAATTGTGGAAAATATTTTTGATTTTTTACTGTCAAATTTCATTCCATTTCTATCATTATTTAGCTAGGATGATGATGACGATGATTAAAAAGCCCAAGTTGATGGGATGTTGGGGGTGTTAGAATCTTGAATATTGACAGTTTAGAAGAATATAACAATTTTTTGGTTACTATCAAACTAGATTTACTACTCAACATTGCCTACAAGAATCAAACCTATAACTTAAATCTTCCAAATCAAGAATCTTACCACTTGCAACACTCGGAATAAAATATATTTACTTTTAATGCAATTTGCTCTCCATGTACTTAGTTAATGTTTAAATTTCCATGCACATTAATCAATCAGTGAAATGAGTGTGACTAGTTTCAAGTGCAAATATGTGTTTGCTTGGTAAACCTAGCAGCATTGTTACTTGGTTCACCCAATAGCATAACACTTGGTAATCCAAGCAATGGATACATTAGTTCAAAAAATGTACACCAAGCTAGAACAGACACTCATCACCTTAGGATAGTTTAGAATTTATCTTCTTGTTGTTAAGTTGATTAAATAATTAATTTCTCTGTTATTGTTAAGATTAGTTTAAGGCCACAAAAACATCAATGATCATATGCCTCACTTTGTACTAAACCATACATGACAAAGCTACTACTAGTCCAAGTCAAAAGATAGCGTTCTACGATCAATGCTTAACAATCTAGATGCCACACTAGTTCCATCCATGAAGTTCAACCAGATTGCACATAAACACTTTTGATTTGTATGGTTAGGCATAAGGGGTACCCACTAGTCATCAAAATTTTTAAATTACAAAATTGTTATAATCAACTTGATGAGAGGTTGAGATCATGAACTAATATTAATTAAGATTTTAGTCCAAATCAAATGAATGATGATTAATAATCCTGGAATTTTTGTAAGAAACCTAATCACATTGCAAAATAGTGATATAAAAAGAGTGGATACAAATTTTATTAAAAGGAAAAGTATCATATTAAAAATTACTAAAAAGTAGTAACATGTGGCATATGTAGAAAGGAGGATTATATTGACATTAAAATTGAAATTGAAATTGAAGTTTTAGTAGGTAACATTAGTATTAAGCTTAAACATGTTTAAAATCTTAAAAAATAAGATGTTAGCTTAACGGTAAGAGTCTTGGCTTGATAACCCCAATTCAAAAGTTTGATTCTACTGAATAGCATTGAGCTATAAATTAAAATAAAAAATCCTCTAAAAGCAATTTTGAAACTAATGTGATGGATCCAAGAGGTCTTAATGGATTTAAGTAAAAAATTTTAGTTTCAATTTCAAAAATTATAGGAAAGAATTGCGTCTAATCTTCTATTACCAAAATTGACATATAAGGTGCAAAAATGAGTCATCTTTCATTATTGGCCTTTATAATGTGGTAGATTCTTATCTATCTGTAATTTCTTCAAATCATTTTCAATCATTTTTATTGTCTTTTTTTATCTCCATTTTGTGGTTTTTTTAAACAATAATGCAATAACCTTAATAACCATTTACAAGCTTGTAGTTTATCTAAAATTGAAGTTACTTCAAGCCTTTCCATAATATTTGTATTGTGGAGATTATCTCTTATTGTAATATTCAATATTGATTTGTTGTTCATGTTCTTTTTGTATAGCCCAACATTAAGATATATTATGCTATAAAACTTTTCTCTTAGTTTCTTTTAAAGATTTATTTATCACAACCATTAAATTCCTTAAATTATAGCCCAACATTAAGATATATTATGCCTTAAATTCCTACTTCTATTTTACTACTGTTTATGCTTTTATTAAAATTTTATTTTATATATTCTACATTACTTCTACTAATTTTAAAAATTTTAAATTTTAAAATATCACACTTTCCTATTTTAAGGACCATCATTTGGAGTGATGGTAAGGTGCTCAATGCTCTCGATTCCCAAGTTGAAGACTTAAGTTCAAGGGTTCGAGCTTGGACACAACCACTGGAAAAGGTTAGGCTTTTGCTCATCTACCAACCCTCGTGGGACCCCACCTAGAGGGGAATGAGCACTGTGGCTCCAAGTGATGATCCTTTTTTCAGATTTTCCTATTTTAAAAGCCTTATCAAATTTACTAATGATATTTATAATAGGAAGCCTCTAGTAAATTTGATATGGCTTTTATGATGTATCAATTAGTTACTAGAGGCTAGTTATAATGTATATGTATATGGTGAAAATTTTACAATAAGAAAAATGGAAAGAAGTATATTTTCAAGGCTATGGCTAGTCATAGGTCATTGGAAATTGTTGATGCATAAATTTTGGTCGCACCAACACTAGGAAAGAAAACTCGTTTTAGGAGATTATTGCCTAGGGCGCCTCCCGTATGGGTACAGAAACTCAGGAATAATCTCAACTTAAGAGGGCTATGTGGCTTTTGAAAATAGTAAACCAAACCAAAGAAATCAAGATTTAAAGTGAATGAATCTAAATTTAAATTAAATAAGCGTTGTTGTTGTAGACAGAAAGAAGAGAGAGAGAACCCTCCTGCCGTCGTCGAGAAGACCTGCAAGGATCCAATTTTAAACTACTAGCTCTTGCTTTAAACCCTCCTCGAAGATTAGCTGGAAGCTTATAAAAAAAAGAAAAAAAAGGAGGAAACCATTGCTTAGTGGAGAGGAAGGTGCCCCTCAAGACTGATAGCTCAAGCCTTTCTTGGACTCATAGAAAAAGCCCCCCTTTTGTGGATAGAAAGAGCCCCCTCCTAGTTTTATAGCCATTGCGGCCATCCATAATGATGCTCACATTTTATGTAATGACTACAAAAACCACCACCACTTCTTGCGTAATAACGCCATTCTCCAATTTAAGTGCCCATTATGTTCGTAACTTCCGAAACATCTGCCACTAATGTCTGCAACTGCCACCATCAATGACCACCACCCAACAATTTAAATGCCCACTACTCGCATGATTTTTACTGTGGTTATTAAGAGAGAGAAACAGCGTTGATAATCATGGCCCCATGAGAGCATGGGAGTGTTAACATCAACAGAAATAAAGACAAATATTAGGAGGAGCAGCATTGTCTCTATTGTACCTTAATACCCATGCATACCCATTGTGCCAGCTCATGCATATTCGATGACCATCATTAGCCATGCTTACATATCCCTCGGTCCCATCCCTACTTGTCAACAAGCCTGGGCTAGCTAGCTAGCTGGGAGGGGTGGAACTCAAGAACACTTATTAAATAAAATAAAAATGATTTTAATTTCATTTAGGCAAATAGAATAGTGGTATAAAGTGCCATTATCAAATGAGTGGTTGAAAGTTTAAGTCTCTTTTATCCCTTTTTATCTTATCTCTTAATAAAGAAGTATCCAAAGAAGTTTTGGCAAAGCCAAGCTTTCACAATGGACTATGGTGTATGCATAATGTATGCTACCATGAATGAGTATTAAAGGCAAGGTGGAGACACTGTCAAACTCAAGCATAAGCAGAAGTGCAAGCATCACCAGCAGTTGCTACTTGCAGCATGATGTGTAATAGTGTGAGCCGAGACTATTTTTATCAATAATGTATTTTTGGAAAGTCTAGGGTCACCTTATAAATGTAACAAAGTTCAATGAACCTTATGAAAATGCCCAAGCTCAATGTATATCTTTGTACTGCTGCTGTATTGTATAAATAAAGGGCGTTTTGTATCATTTCTTCTTTCTTTTGCAATAAAGAATCTTTGTGTGGGCACTTTACCGAACCACGTAACCATGAAAAATCTCCGTGCCTGCATTTTATTTCTTCGTAGTTTCATTGTTGTTTTTGGTATTTTTCTACACAGTTCGACTATTCGATCTTGGATTTTTCTGCTAAATTTCGCAACATGATGCTCGTCTACACAGACACCACTGTTATTATTCTTAGTACCATGTCCAGCCTAACACTTCCAAAACTTTATTTGACACTCACATTGAGCAATTAACATTTGCTTTCGATTGTGTACATTAATTGGTAATTGGCGATATCTTTGGAATGCTCAACGCCGACGTCGGAGCAAGTCACTGCATGAGAATCGGCGGCGATCAAGCCATTTCTCCAAAGAGTCGTAAGATAATTGCGTGCAGAGAAGCAATGAATATTTGCGTCAATATTGCGATGCTTTGCTGCATTACAGACAATGCTGTGGAATTGAAGGTGTGCTATCCACCAAAGAAATGGACGATGCCGGTGCGATTCTTTGTAGGATGATAAGGATTATGCATGGATTGATTGCATGTTTTCTTTATAGGCGTCTAAGTAGGGCGAGGTCTGGCCGTGGCCTTCAGACATTGCCTTTTTGGAAAACAGTGCTGGTTGCGGCCATGGCTCTTCTTCCTTTGGGCTGCCCGCGATCGATTGGCATTTAAAATAATAATTGAATGACTGTTCAGGAAGCAATGGATGAATGAAATTCAACGACTTTGGAATGAATGCCCACGTGGACAAGCCTCATTTTTTTATACCTTCCAGCAGTAGACATTCCGTGCACATGGGGCAGTGACGAGGTGGTAAAACGACGACGATGTCACTGTTGCGAAACGCAGTAGACCAGGACCAGCAGCCTCAGCCAAAAAACTCTACTGTTTCTGAAGAAAAGAGAGAGCGAGTCACAGCAGCAACTTCTCTGAGCCACATAACTTTCGATGGATGTGGGAAAGATCTACAACAGTAAACACGCGCACGCAGTCACCAAATTAAGTTGGTCTTGTCAGAGCACGCAGTCACCAAATTAAGTTGGTCTTGTCAGAGCAATCGTTCTCGTGAGATTGATTCCACCGCCACCGATCCAAGTCATCCAAAAGCTCGTGGGAGAAACTGAGAGAATTGAGATCAAGGGAAGAAAGATGAAGCACATCAACAACTGCACCAGTTTGACTGTGTAACCCCTGCGTGCGTGGCCATTCAAATTTTGTAAAGGCAGACCACAAATATGTATGCATTTTTAATTCCATGCATATTCTTCTTTGTTGCATTCAGCAGACTTGTACATGCATGCACGACTGGTTTAGCCGTCCAAAAAGTGGCATCTCGCAGCACAAACACGAAATGTGGGGAACTAACACGAAGCAATACACGTATATCGGGACTCTGCTAGAATTGTGTCAATCAGGAATCAGGATCATTCCCGCTGGGCCTATCTGCATTGAAATTTGAAAATCCTAGCGAATATTATTCGAAAACGTCACAACACCATAACATTCTGTCTTGAACGGAATTGAGATTTCCCTTTTCCCAATCGATCTTTCCCTGTGCGCAGGAATGTTCGAGATTAGTACGTCTCTGCGGAAAAGGTGCAAGTGTTTGGTAATCTATCTAGATCCGACAAGCGCATGGAATAATTTCATTCAAAGGCCACAGAACAGAGCCTGATCTGCTTTCAGCGTGCGAATTTTAGTAATAAGCATGGGAAGCTGGCGGACCTGGTGAACATCACGTCGAGACCTAGATCTATCCTTTTTCGTGTGGAACATTAACAATTTAACATATAGCAGCAATCGTGCATGGATGGCGGATGCATGATTTTTTGGCCTGATCCATGACAGCTTTGCAAATATAAAATATTTGTAGATATGCTATTTCTTTCTCGTTGGGTTTCGTCCGTTTTAACCCTCTTAAGTACGCTGATTTGAGCCCTTTATTAGTTGCATCGTTTCGTATTGCCTCCCTTGTCAGGACCATGCAACATTTTAAAAAATGAAAGAGAAAACGTCGTCACTCATGCACATTTAGTGTCCAATAGCATGAGCATGTATAAAAACTTAAAATCTGAGGTCTCTTGCTCTATTTTGTTTGCATAAAATTTAGTAACTGTGTGTTCACTGCATAAAAATTGTATGAGTTGCTGTGCTGCAGTTATGAAATTCACTGTGCGAGCATGGACACGCATTTTAGTACATTTAATGCTCTAGTTAAAAGATTCCGGCACGTTACGTGCACGAGTTCTCCGTTGCCGAATTTCCCCATATCGCTCTGATTTTCAACTTGTATAGTCTAAAATTCATTTGCTTTTTCATATGCAAAGGAAAGCAGGTAACCAACCAATATTTTGCAGATATTCTTATTAACAAAATAATAATTTATCATGTTCACACTAAAAGATAATGAATAAGCACAGAATTTTTATCTATAACAAAAATATGACTCTTTTTCTTAAAGTTAAAAAGAATATTCTCAATAATAGTGGTATTTATAAAATCTCCTACATTTATGGTAAATGTTATATTGGTGAAACGAGTATAACTTCCTCTATTAGATTGAAAGAATACTTGAAAGAAATACAATATAATAGATCTTCAAAATCACCCCTTGTAAAATAAATAGAAAATGATAACTCCTTTAGATATCATAAATGGTTATAGATATTAGTGAAGTTATTTGTAACTTTGTAGATAGAAAAATTAGGGGAGCCCTTGAAACTAGAATTCATCCTAACAATATTAATCACGATCAAGGCTATTTTATCCACTTAGCATGGTGGCCTATTTTAACAAAAATTAAGAAATCTAGAAATTTGCTTTAAATTTTTGCCTAATTTAATCTTTTTTCTCTCTAATTTTTTATATGGTTTGTAATATATTCTATGCTTATATGATTTGTAGTATGCTTATTTACAAACTCTTCATCTTATATGTTAGAAGTTTTGAGTTCAATTATGATGACTATCTCATTATACTTTTAGTCTCCTTTTCCATCTTGAATCTTTTATATTTTTTAACTAATTCTTTTGAATTACTTTTTAATTTATTTTATTTTAACATTTTTTAAGTAGTAGTTCTACTTTGCCTAAAAAGCACTATCCTCCTATACCCACTAAACTAACAACAACCTTTGTTTCCCCTACCTTCCCTACCCTTCTATTCCTACTACTTTATTCCTACAACTAGCTATTTTTATTTTAGCCATCATTCTCTTAAAAAGGTATCTCTTATATATATATATATATATCCTTTTCTATTTTTTCCTATTTATTTTTTTTATACAACAAGTTGTTTTTATTGTAACTTCACCGATGCTTATCTCAAGCCCAAATACAAAAGGACAAGGGTTAGTGTCAAGTTGGCAACCAATTGTAAAACCTTGCCAAATCTCATGGAGAAGTTTCTTTTCAGACTTTGCAAATACTAGAGCATTCCACAGATGCGATGTGTAATAATCACATGATCAAAGATGATTTGAAAAAACTACAATTAAATAAAGATCTAGCTTTACATAGAGGTAAATGGTGAAAAAGGACTCATGTAGTTGACCCCATTTTATTGGGACAAGGCTCCGATGATGATGAGTTGTTTTTATTGTAGTTGTTATATCTTTAATTATTTTCTTTTTTTTTCTTTCCTTTTCCTACAACTAGCCATTTTTTCTAAAACTACTGGCTACATCTCAACTAGCCATTAACTATAATGTTATTTATTCTTTCTCTAGCCCTTGAGAAATCAATTGCAACTAAGAATGAATCTAGTATGATTTGAAATGTCTTGTAAAGAAATATATGCAAACTATGAATGATACAATGTTATTAAATTTTTTGTAGGAGTCCTGATTATTCTATATCATTTTTTAAAACTATTGTTTGTTTAATGAGTAAGATAGATGTTTTCTATAAAAATTGTGTTTCTATTTATTTATCATTTTCTTTAATTTTTGTTTCCTAGGTTTTTTTCTAATTATTTTATTGCATAATCATGGAAATAAGATAACTGATTTTTTTAACTCTACATAAGATATAACCTTAACACCTAACACAATTTACAACCCTTACAAACTCTTACCATCTAAATTATGCAACCATACCTATACCAAAATCATAAATTAATACTATTGAAGATATCCTTGTTAAATTAATTGAAGAAAATTTTTGGCTAAACACTTCAAGATTTGTCAAAATTATAAATTTTTTTTGACCACAAGTCATGGTATTATAGCATGGATTGTGGTTTAAGTAGAAATAGAGATTAAGATTTTTTGAGGACACCATGACTTCACCATAGGTTATGGTTCACCATAAGTCATGGTAAATTTACCTCATATGAGCATTCATCACAAGTGGACCATAGATCATGGTCACTGCATCACAAGATCACCACAAGTCATGGTGAAATTTCATTAAAAGAGTTCTGAACTACAAAGTTGCCATTAGTCATAGTTGATAATCTTTGTCAACCATAAGATAACCATGAGTCATGGTTGACACCACAACTTGACCACAATTCATGGTATTTTACCACGAGATAACCACAGGTTGTGGTTTGAGGAAATTTGGTTTCTATAATATCATGATTCATGACGAACTTGTGGTCTAAAAAATTGCAATAACACAACCTAACCATGACTTATGGTCAAGATTTTTTCACAAATTTCTTGAAATTAAATGATTAAAATAAGATGAAATTTGGGAGCATAGGTTCACCACAAAATGCTCTATAGTCTGGAATGAAGATCTCAAAAGTTCTTCCTTAATAAACATGGCAGATTGAAATACACTTATAGATCACTCTAAAATTCTAGAGTAGAATACTTTGATGTTGGAAACCTATAAAAATTTGAAACTAAAATTTGGTGATGTAAATCCTATATCAAATGCTAAACTTGTTGAATCTAAATGATGGATAGGAGAGATCATTATAAATAAGATTAACTTAAATTGATGAAATGATGTTAATAACATATTTAGTAATAATGGATATTGATGAGTTCTTGTTGGTTGGCTGCATCGACAAGGCCTCATTGATGCAGTCGACTACGTTGACAAGGCCTCGTCCACAAGGCCTCGTCGATGCATCTCGACCTGCGTTGACGATGCCTCGTCAACACAGTATCTGGCTATGGCCTATAGATACATTCCTACTAGTTGCATTTATGGAGAGTCCAAATTTCAGTGGTAGCGAAGCTCTTGCATTTTTTCCATTTGAAAGTTAGAATTTTTTCCTTGAGTGCTTACAGCAGGAGTCATTGAGTGTACAAATCTTTATTCAAGCATTGTTGTACCTGAGCGCAATAGTGTGTGCAGTAATAAAGATAATCTTTCTGATAAACCTTGTAGCACTTTGGATAGATTAGCTCTTTTGTTTATGCATTCAATGTTTTCAATTATTTGTTAATTATTCTCAATTATTTTGCAAATATTTTCCAGCAATTGAGTTAATGAGATTATTAAGCTAGATAGATTAAATACATAAGTATGACCACTTCGAGCGTAACACATATTTACTTGGTAATCCTAGTAGCGTTATTACTTGGTACACCCAATAGCGTAGCGCTTGGTCACCCAGCAGTGGATACATGGGTTTAGGAGATGTACAAAAAGTGGAAATGGATACTTATGTTAGGATTAGTTAAGTAGTAGGTAATTAATTAATTTAGATTAGTTAATCAAATTCCTTTTACCTACATTTCGAGCACCCAAAATATAAAATATAAAATCATAAAAATTGGATGCCTTAGTTACACTTAACCATACCAATGTTTATCACAAGTGTAAGGCTAGATTCACTTCCTAAAGGGCTAGTGCACTGGAAACGATAAAGTCCACAGAATTTGATCGAGTTGCACATGAACGTTTTGTAATTCATATGGTTGGACATAGGGGTACCTTGCTGCTCATTAGATATTGTTGATGATATGAAAACAAATACTTTATGGAATATGAACAATTATAATAACCAAATAATTCTTAAAGGAAATTCATAATAAGAGCTTCATTATAGTAAAACAAGTCATTACATCCATGTATGGCCTTACAGTTTATAGGAAATGATTGGTGCCATGCTTGGAGAATTAGAGAAGACATTCTCCATAATAAAAAGTAATAATTTCATGCACAACAAAGGCAAGTTGGGGCAAAAATAATTACATCTACCCATCAACCCAAGAAAGTAAATAAAAATAATTTGATTTAAAAACATTTGTCTTCATATAGATAATGGCATTGTATAGTATTATTAATAATTCTAAGTATTCAACCATTTTATCCCTTGAAAACACTATTGCTACTTTTTGTATTATCAAAGACTATTTTGGAACATTTGATCTGTTCTATTTTTTATGAAGCTTCATGGTTGGTCACATTGACAGGGATGCCACCAACATGATCTTGTCAACGTAAGGTTTGATCCATTAACTTGTACCCGTCAACGAGGCTCCCTATTTCACCTATAAATACATGCTCACCAACTGCATTTATAGCATTAGTCTCATAGTTGTAACAAAGCTTTAGCAATTATTCCACTTGAAAGTTAGAATATTTTCTAAGTGCCCACAATAGAAGTGTACAGATCTTTATTCAAGTACTGTTGTACTTGAGCACTACAATATGTGTGGCAAGAAAGACGAGCTTTCTGATAAGCCTTGAAACACTTTGAAATAGATTAATTATTTCCTATATGCATTTAATATTTTAAGCAATTTTCTTTATTAAGTAATTAAATTAATCTAATTTAAGCTAAATTAGGCTAGATTCAGATAAATTAAAAAATGACTAATTAAGCATGTAATTACGACCACTTTAAGCATATGCTTGGTGCTTGGTAATCCCAGTAATGCTTAACGTTTGGTAACCCAGTAATGTTAAATGTGTTCAGGATGTGTATGACGAGTGGGAATGACTTCTTATGTTAGGATTAGTTAAATGTTAGTTGGTTAGAGTAAATTAGCAATTAAATATATTATTCTTTATTCTTTATTCTTTATGCTTAGGCGACTTTAAACATAAAAATGATAAAAATCATATGCCTTGGTTGCACTTAACCATACCTTTGCATTTTACAAGTGTAATTAGGAAAATAACAATTGCAATAGTCAATTTCATTTCCTAAAGATCAGTGTACTTAGAAGGCTATAAGTCCACAGAATTCAACCGAATCGCATGTGCATGCTTAATGATTCATATGGTTGGGCATAGGGTCTACTCATCACTCATCATTAGCACCATTGTTAAGGACTTGTAGTTTGATACTTGCGCTATCTAGGACTTAGTGAAAATTATTTAAGATCATTGGAAGAAATCCTAAATTCGCAATCATTCAAACAATAATAATTATTATACTTAAAGCACACTATTATTTTTCTTCTAAGTGAAAATGTCTTGTTCTCATAGGTATGATGAATCAAAACTGCCAATGAACCAAGAATTCAAAGTGGTGTATACTCATCTAGATGAGTTTGTGCCTAATTTCACCTTCATCATACATTAGGATGAACAACTGTGGTGGAGAGACATGGAGGGCAACGTTGTGTTACCTCCCAACCATTCTGTTCCTGGGATGCTGCTCCAAACTCTTAAGAGGTTGAACATCCATGATCTTCACAAAGAGTACATTGTGCAAGACCATGACTATTGGGACTACCATCCACTAAAACACAATGCAAAAGAAATCAACACTAGGAGAAGCACCATGAAGCTACAAAGGGGAAATGGTTCACTAACCCCTTTTTCTTGCTAAATCAAAAATACAATGAGGATCCTCCCTTTGGGAGTTCTCAACATGAAGATTCTCCATAATCAACAATCCAAGTTCACACAAAAGTGGAAGTCATGGCAAGAACTTAGGTAGGCATCATGATTACAAATCTAATGATCATGGTTGTGACAAGTGAAGAGAAGGTGGCAAACACCATGGTAGTGGCAGTCCTCCTCCTTCTTCATCCTCTTCATCTGCATCTTCTTCTTCCTCCTCTGAATCTAACTAAAATCACAAGGAATGAAACTATGATGTAGGTGAACAACAGGATACTAATGATCACAGGCTTGATCATGAATGAACGGGTAGCAGAGGATATCATAGGGATCATCGAAATCATGATGATGATGAGCCCTTGCTTACCATTCAAAGCATGTTGAACATCATAGAGGCAGCAGAATTCCAACTAGGCATGTGAAAGATAGCAAAATCAAGAGGTTAAATATGAACAATATTCCCAAATTTGAGGGGGGATATAATTCAGATCAACAAACCCATCTTCAGGCCTTTCATGATGCCTATAACTTGCAAAACATTGAAAACGATTAGCAAAAACTTAAGCTATTTCCCAGGATACTCACAAAAGAGGCATAAAGTTGGTACTGCTTCTTAGAGCTAGAATTGATTCGCAGATGAAGTACGATTCTTGAGCTATTCAATGACAAATATCAAACATACTCAAAAGTGTTCAATTCGAGAAAGTAAATCCAAGGTTGATGACAAGGAACACATGAACCCTTAGACATAACCATGGGTAGGTATTATTTCCTTTTACATATATGTCTTGTCCATGGTTATTCTTAGCAAGAGTAGCTTTGCCACATCATAGATGGACTCTGATTAGAAATGAGGAGAACCCTTGAGATCTATGCCCAATGGAGATTGTCAAAACTATGAATCCATTAGATCCAAAGGCTAATTGAGCAAGTTGCAAAAGAAGAAGGTGAGTTCAGGAAACAGGAAAGTGCTAAAGAATATAACCAAGATCTTCCATTAGAAAAAATGAGGTTCGATCTTGTGATAGTGAGGAGGATGCATCACTTAATGAATTGGTGCAATAAAAAACCTTGCCGATTCAAAAATTTGTTTCCAAAATTTTGGCTAATGTGGAAAACATGTGGAAATTTTTGGATGAAAATTTCTAACTACTCTAAAAATTGCAAAAGAATTCAAAGAGCAAAGTAGTGATTGTGATTGCAAGAGAAGGAAGGAAGCTAAATGTGCCTATCAAAGAGGTAACAACAAAGCTACTGTAGTATAAGAGGTAATGGAATTAGAATCATATGATGATGATGGGTGTGACATCTATCAATAAGAACATCCTAAGGGATGTTGCCTTGTTGTGTCACACTTCTAGGAATCTGGGATGTTTGCACTAACTCCTAGGCTAGCAAGAAGGAAAACACCCAAAAGGTTGCCTTATCCTCAAGGCAATCCTAAGTAATTCCACCAATAATAAGTTTCTTGGAGCTCCACCACAATCATATAAGTAGTACCACAAGTGGCAACACCCACAGTCATGGAGAATGCCACCACCAAGGCAACAATACCGTTACAGGCAGCCAAATCCATATGGGTACTATGTTTAGCAACCCATGTCTTCATGTGACTCTTCCTATCACACTTCTTTTCAACATCACTACTACCCTCCAGAGTACTATAGAGTTCATTCTCCATCTTCTATAGGGAAGTCCACATATACTTATCACCCTCCTCATCCTTAAGCACATGTCCCTCCACCCTTAAGCCAATTATTGTATACTCCATTCATGCAAGGTGAGAAACTGCAACAACATAACACTACCAGGGCCATTAACTTACAACTGGTTCCTCTGCTGAGTGATTCAAAACCCAAACCTAGAAAAAGACTATTCTTCTAAACCAATAGCCATATGAATCCCTCACCAAATTATGTGGATAGACACCTTATGTCTCCTTCATTCTCTACATCTATTTCCTTTAATAATCCTTCAAACCAAACACCTCCCAAGATCCACACAGTGATGTTAAACCACACTGTATCCAATTAGATCAAGGCTAGCAACCTTCTCAAGAGAAGAGCTAATCCTAAAAGTCCCCTAATCTACTTGCAGATCACTAAAATTGAGCCATGTGAGGCTCTTCTTGATTCAAGTTTTGGTTTTAATATGATTTCTCGCAAAATGTATAAAGCCTAGAACCTACCTCCTCTCAAGAAGAGAAACATTCATTTAGAATTGACAGATCAGTCCATAATTATTTCCTTAAGACTAGTGGAGGGCATTGCGACCATTGTTTGTGGGTAGTCCTATCTTGCTAATTTCTTGGTGATCAAGATTGATAACTATAAGGAGGACTTCTTAATCATTATGGGAAGGGCTTGGTTGAGCATTGTTGATGTGCGAATGGACATTATAAATCTTTCCCTAGAAATTTCCAGAGAAAATACATTTTAAAAGATTGAAAAGAAGATAGTTCCATGCATCGCATACAATGATACGAGGTGTAACTGTGTGCAAAAGCTATGGTCTATCAAAAGTACATCAATCAAAGCATGCAAATAATGTGTAGATGAATCTAAAATCCAAAAGTACCTATACACAGCAGCCACAAAACAAGAGGGTATCCAATGACTAACAGCTGATCCTGAAAGTAGCACACTTTGCATAGAACCAACTGAGAGTTTAACTTATGCCTATGTTGAAGGCATGGAGGAACTAGAGCAAGTTCATCACCAACTCTCTGATGATGAACCTAATGATATTTATTAAGGAGAGATGGAAATCCCTGAAAATTTTAAATAGGAGCCCTTAGAGTTGAAAACTCTACCTGCCGACATGAAGTATGCATTTTTGAAAAATGACAAGCCAATAATAATCAATGCCAACCTTGCTCCTGAAAAGAAAGAGAAGTTATTGAATGTGATTAACAAATAGCCAACAAACTTTGCTTGGTCATATCCTGAACTCACTAGGATTGATCCTAAGATATGCTAGCATTGCATCTATACTAATCCTTCCATCAAGCCAAAGAGGTAGCCGCAGCAGTGGCTAAATCCCAAATTGAAGCAAATCGTCAAAGAGGAAATTGAACAACTCCTCAAAGCAAGGTTCATCTATCCAATTGTGGATAGCAAGTAAGTTATCCCACTTGTGATTGTGTTAAAGAAATGTGACAAGTGGAGCGTGTGTGTTGATTTTAGGCTATTAAACATGACAACCTACAAAGATCATTTTCCATTGCCATTTGTGGACCAGGTGTTGGATACTATCTCTAGGCATTGCTATTATATCTTTTTAGACTATTATAGTAGCTATAACCATACTTAGATTATGCTAGAGGATCAAGCCAAAATAACATTCATAAATTCCTAGGAGAATTTTGCATATAAAAAGGTGCCTTTTGATCTGTACAATGCCCCTACAACATTCCAATGCCTTGTCTTAAGTATTTTTTAGCAATAGATTGGTAGCAGGGTGGAAGTCTTCATGGATGACTTCTCCACCTGTGGTGCTACATTTGAGTAAGCCTTGAACTACCTTGAGCAAGTGCTTAAAAGATGTATGAAGACCAATCTTCGACTCAATTGGCAAAAGAGCCATTTGATGGCCCAAGAGGGCATTGTGCTGGGGCATAGAATTTCACAAGTAGGGATTGAGATGAACCTTGAAAAGGTTAAGGTCATCCAAAGAATAACCTACTAATCAAAAACTATTAAATATATTTGATCATTCCTTAGACACACTAGCTACTATCAGTGATTCATAGAGAATTTCTCTAAGATCGATAAACCATTGGTTGAGCTAACAAAGAAAGATGATCTGTTCATATGGACCAAGGAATGTGAAAAAAAATTTCAGTAGCTTAAGGAAAAGCTTGTAGAAACTCCAATTCTATGAGCACCTAACTGGTCCCATCCATTTTACATCATGACAGACGCATTGACCTATGCCTTGGAGTTGTGCTTACATAGTTGGACAATCAAAAATGTCCTTATTATATCCACTACACAAGTCAAAGCATTGTGGATGCACAACTTAACTACACCATAATGAAGAAAGAGCTAATCATGGTAGTGTATGCTTTGGAGAAATTTAGGCACTATGTGCTTGGATAGAAAGTGTTTGTGCACACTGACCATAGTGTCATTCACTTCCTTATGAACAAGTTGATAGTGAGCCCTCATGTCATATGATGGCTGGTGATCTTGCAAGAGTTTGATCTTGCAATGGTAGATTAAAAGGGAACTGATAATGTGATCACTAATCACTTATCTTGATTATGATGGGACAATAAAGAGGAAAAGAGCCAACTCTTTAATCAATTTCCTGATGAACTCCTCTTTGTCAATGTAATAAATGAACAAGTGTTCGATGAACCTACATGGTATCCTCACTTATCTTCTCACTCAAGAAATGCCACGAGACTTGGACCACTGGACAAAACAATAATTTCTCCGTTAGGCCAAATGCTTCATGGAAATCAACAAACACCTTTACAAGGTTTGTGTCAATGGCCTTGTTCATTGGTATGTTCTTGATGCTAATTAACTACACGTTCTCCAAGACACTCACAAGGCTCCTTGTGGGGGCCACTATGTAGGAAGACACACAACCATTAAGATCTTGATGGTAGGGTATTACTGCCCAACAATCTTCAGGGATGCTCACCAATCAGTCCATTCTTTTGAACGCTGTCAATGAGATGGTGGGATGACTACTCAAATGGAGGAACCTAAACAGTGGATCCAACCACTAGAACCCTTCGAAATTTGGGGCATAGACTTCATGGATCCCATCACATCCATGTTAATAAAAATGTGTACATAATAGTCCTTATTAAGTATTGTACAAAATGAGCAAAAGTAGTACTCGTCACCAACTGTACATCTTCTGCTACTGCTCAGTTTGTACAACAAAATATTGTAAACAAGTTTGGAGTGCCACATACACTAATTTTTGACAACGATACTCATTTTACATGTGCTAATTTTTGCAAGCTCATGCAATGCTTGGGGATTGAACATAAGTTAACACCCTACCATCCCCAAGTCAATGGTCAAGAAAAGGTTACCAATAGGAAAATCTTTAAAATCCTAATGAGAACAATTAATAAATATAGGAGAGATTGAAGCATAGAACTCAATAATATCCTTTGGGCCTATCACTCCACATGAAAACTCCCTATAGGCTACTCTCCCTATGAACTAATGTATGGGAAATTACCAACTCTTCCAATTCAATCCAAGCTTTGTACAGTTTCAACATCCTGTGACCTTGATCTTAACCTTAGCCTAGCACAAAAATAAGGACTAATAAACCTTAACATGCTAGATGAGAATAGATTAATGGCCTTATCAATGAATGAAGTGTGTAATGCATTTAATAAGAAATGCCATGACCTTAGGATAAGGAAAGTAAAACTTCAACTTGGAGATAAGGTCCTCTACTAGAACTCAACACATGTACTACAAAAGACCAAGTTGCAAGCATTGTGGAAAGGGGCTTATATCATTTAAAAAACTTTCCTTCTAGGTCCATGTTGATCTACAAACCCAAGAGCCCAAAAAAAAGCAACTAGTCAACATGCAATAGCTTAAACCTTCCCATGATCCCAAGTAAGCCAATGGAAGTAACACCTCCTCGAATGGACAACCTTGTTCACTTTTTTGAATCTCCTCCTTTCAACTTATTTGTGGGAGAGATGGCCATCTATGCTAACCATATCAAAGGCTACTTGGTTTTTTTTACTTTTTTTTGTTTTGTACCTTCCTTGTTTTTATACCTTTTTTTTACACTTTTTTATTTTTTTCAATTGTTTATTTTACAACATTGTTAATACATTTTAGCTTTCTTAGATACTTTATAATTTCTTTTATATTTTACTTTATTTTGGTGTGAACTTTCTTATTTTCTAATAAAATTCTTTGTTGCCAATAGCACACAGTGATGCTATACCTATTTGCTAATGGTGGTTTGTACTTAATGTTTTTGATTGCTAATGTCTGGTCTCTATTTTTGAATTTTAATGACTAATGACTAAGACAAAATTTCTTTTTCATGGAACAAGCAGTGAGTTCACGTCATCCACCCATCCACCAACTCTATGGCCTTCCTAGTTTTGGAAGTATGGGATCCCTTTTTCATTAATAAAACTTTAACAAACTTGTGACCTTGGTAGTTTCCAAACTTGGGAAAGATTCAAAGATTTGAAAGGGGTGTGACTTCAAAAAGATTCAATACTCTTTATGCCTTTCTATTTACTTGAGTGCAATTTTTTTTTTCATGGATTTCTTACCATTCCATGTTGACCAATAACAAGAAGTTAATAAGTCTTTTCATGGTGTGGTTCCCATCCAAAAATTCATAAAAACATAAAAAATAAAAGAAACATGATGAGAATTCAAAGCACATCCTTTAGACAAAAGAATAAGCTACAAGCACTAGTTATGGGACTAGAAAGATATATTGCCCATGCCTAAAGGTCCCCTCTAACTAAGGTTCTTTCTCACTTCCCTCTTCTCTTTTCTTCTTAAATAAGAAACAATGATTGATCTGTGAGAGCATTCTTATGTCTCAAGGGGGTGGTCTATTCTTAGAGTGAAGATGTGAAGTTACTAAAAGTGGTTGGTTTTGATTTGGACTAAGGATAGACTTTATTGGGTCATTTAACCATAATATCCACAAGGTACTTCATGTAACCACAATTCGGAATTCCATCTTACCTTCTTTATCATCCATCAATGCTTTTCATCATTCACCTCCCTACCAATTTTCATGTCTTATTTAATGTCTTCGTTTAAAGTGTCTCAATTCTTAAGTAGATTCTTCCATATTTGATCCTTAAACTTTCATAACCATTAATCAATTGTAAGGGACACAAACTCCTTAGTTGAGGTTATGAAAAGGCACAAAAAGGGCATGAGCCTGCTATGGAGAGGACCCACTTGAATATATCTTAATTAGGATAGTTAAGTTCCTTATCTTTATGCATTTTGGCAATCAAATATTTTGTACACTCCATCAATTGCATCCAATTGTGTGCTCCTTAAAGCATTTTCTCTAATAAAATTTCATTCTCTTATAATTCTCCAATTTTGTAAATTCATAAACCCTCTTCTAGCATTTCATCATGTTCACAACTTTTCTGGCTCTCTATGGAGCCCAATTTCTTGTCAAAACTCCTCATAATTTTCGAAATATTAAAGTGAAGAATTTTCTCCTACAACTCTGTCGATGGAACCCCGTATACATGTTCCTCCCATCAATGAGACCCCATCAACATAAGGTGAAAAGCCTATAAATATGCATAAACACTTAAGAATTTTTCACATTTGCTCATAAACAAGAGGGGATTATTTGAATTTTTCAGAGTCCAGAATCTTCCAAGAGCCATATCTTCCTAAACTTTTGTCCAATTCACTCCATTTTTTTTACCTTGTAGCTACCAAAGGTAAGCTCTTTGTCATGGGGGCCATAAACCTTAAGTTTTTGATGAAATTTTTTTTGAAAAAACTTCCAACTTCCACAAGGTTTAACAAAGAAATCAACATTAAAACATCAAATTATAAGAGTTAAACCCTTCCAACAAGCTCTGATAACATTCTAAGTTAAAAGTCATCAAAATAATAATAAAATAATCAATCTAACAAGGTCTGAACTTAGCCAAAGTGTAAGCATCCAATGAGAAAGGTACTTAAATGTTATAAGTTACACATTGAATGCTAATCCTTGGTTATATTTTGACAACAGATGACACCTAAAGGAAGCACCCACAAGAAGGACTACCCCAACCAAGGGACAAACGACCAAGAATGAGAAGGGGTCAAAAATAGCCTTATGAACAAGTAGAGATGCATGCAACAGGACCTCTTCGAGAAGAGCCTGAAGTGGAATCTATTTAATAGATTCTTGAAGAAGTTGCTACAATAGAAAAATCTCACCAAGATGAGGTACCTAAACCCAAACTAAACCTTGAAGTTACCTTGATGAAAGCCTACCTCAAGCATATCACAAACAAGGAGGTCCAAAAATCTATGCTTTAAGAATTAAACTTTGGACCTTTCTTGGAGTTCACACTACCAGAAGTTAAAGCTCAACTGTAGAACTCTCCCATGTGGCCCACAATCACTTCTAGCAAAAAGTAATACATGGGAGAAACATATTGGTTCTGGAATAATTAGTAGGTCAGTTCAATAGTCAAAATCAAGGACATCTTAGTGTCCTACTTAGTGAACGCTATCATAGAGGCCCTTTGGTTACTAAAAACGAGGACCAACCTTGTTGAAATTCCCATGCAAGTAGATCCTAATGTCAAGAAGGAATGGACGTAATGGTGTTATGGAGTTAATCGTATGGAGTTTGGCATGCTCACCACAATGAAAAGTACATATTTTAAGATTACAACCTTTCACCTCAATCCAACAATGAGGCCAAGTAAGATCACAGCCTTCTTCACCCATACATGTGCTACTCTAAGTGGTATATTCCTAGTCAACCTTCCACAGCTTATCTATCTTGAGATAGAGAACCTGTTTAAAGAAAATGAACATAAAAGGAAGGCACTCCCCTGTCCATGCCTCATCTAAAAATTATGCAACAGGGAAGGCATAACCTACTATACAAATGATGTTATCTAATGTGCTCCATCTACTTCCTAGGTGAAGATGATGAAAGATAAGGTGCCTACTAAAGTCATCTAAGAAAAGGAGCAATGACCACCACATCCACCATCCACTCATGAAACAACTCCAGAGGTCCACACTACCCTTGAGCGCATGCCTAAGATCCAAGATCAACTCTTGCAAGAGCAGGAGCAGTGAGCAGGAATGAGTGGCAATGATCCATCTATGTATCATCCAACAATGATTCACCTTAACAAAATGGCTTGAACAATTAGCCAAATGAAAGGAGGTGGGCCAATTTTCTTAGCCTAAAGAAGCAGCTACCTGCAAGGTCAAATCCTGACATCTAAGAGGTAACAGTATCTCTCTCATAATAATAGCAATTCCTAAAAATCTTTGGGAATACTACTACTTTTTTGGTGCATCTAAAGGAGGATGAGGAGGTAACTGTCTTGGTGATGCAACACCATAAGTAGAAGACAGTAGTAGAGGTGATTGTTGATAGAATTTCCAAGGCACTTAATGCACCTATAGTGTCTATATCAAACATTTCTACACTCAGAGATGTGCAAACATCTTTAGGAATAGTTACCGGTAGATTGAGTGCAGCCTAGCACAAGGAGTTCTTGGACTAACTAGTGGAAACTGGGCAACCAATTTTGAATGTCTTTGATCTTTTGGACACAATTATTGCAACCTAATCAAAGTTTCTAGAAGCAAGGGGAAAGTGCATTATATTGAAGGGACAACTTAAAAAAACCCATGCACAAAACCAACACCTGGATGTAGAGGTTGCTAAATTAAGAGCCCATCTTATTGATCCCACATTTCTCAACCCTGCATTAACAAGGGATGAAGCCTTTAAGTAGCTTGAAGATAAGCTCAAAAAGGCTAGAGTGAAAAGGAGATGACCATCTTTGACCAATCTATCACCAATGCCAAAATGTACATCATTCAGAAGAACTTAGTTTAGACGTGTCATCAGAATGTAATTTTGACTACAAAAAATCAGCACCTACATAATGTTGACGTGTAGAAGTAGCAAATGCAATATTTTATCCATGAATAGCAGGAGTAGCTAGCTAAAGTAAACAATGAATTAAGGAGATTAGTAGCAAAAAATAGAAACCTCTCCATGGATGAAGTCTAAGTCCTTCAAAGAAAATCTGTGATAGAGATAGCCACTTGGAAAAATGAGGCTCCCAAATTTCAAAGATTTAAGAACCATTATAGATATTTGGTTGGTCTATAAAAAGAAATCAATGAGAAACACATCCAGATGGCAAAAGCAAAAGTCAATGAGGCCCTCCAACAACTAAAGAAAGCAAGTGATGTCTAGTAGCTTATGTTTGATGGGCTCAATGACTATAACAAAGCAAAGATTTGCATGAAAGAGTTGTAGATCAAGAAGATGACAGAGTACATGGAGCTTTCCAATCTTCGTTATGAAAACTTAGAGATGCTAATTACCAAATAGTCATGGTCAAAATTGGAAAAACCAATGGCTATTTTGTACTTGTTGTACAAAGCAAAGTTCATGCATCACAAAGACACCAAGCAAAAGATTAAGACTATTAATGCCAAACTCAAGGTTCTTAAGGCAAAGTTCACCAATCAATGATCAACTAATGAGAACCTAGGCAAGAGGATGAATGACTACCAGGATCTACAGAATGCAGTCAAGGTGTTTGATGTTAAAATCAAACTTTTTGCTACCTAATTTGTCAACATGAAGGAGATATTCCTGGTAATACCCTATCCCTGGGATGTTTCCACTCCATCCCACATGCAAGATGTTACATGGACCATGAATGATCCCAAGGGAAAGGAGGAGAAGATGAAGATATTGTTGGATGCCTTTCCTCTTCCACCAAAAGTTGTAGCTTCCGTAAGACAACCACAACAGCCTTAACCACTGCGTGTGCCTAAAGTAGGAAAAGTTCCTTTAGAGCCTCAGGAGACTCCACCACCTAGGACTATTTGATCTTCTTAAACATCTTGATGCCATCTAAGGAATTATGTTTGTCAATTTTATCCTAGTGTTTAATTTTTTTTTCTAAACACCCAAAATTTTATAATCAATGAAAAACCATACACTTTGGACAGTTAATTTTTTTTGTGTAGTTTGTGTGTTTATTTTGTGTGTCAATAATTCCATACCTTTCCAAATTTTGTAAAGAACTTGAGAATGAGTTTTCATTCAATCGTGAGGGTATGATGAAGCGTTATGATTGGCCACATCGATAAGATACTGTTAATGCGACACCATCAATGGGATGCTATTGATGTGACACCATCAATGAGATGTCATCAACATAGGGTTTGACCCATTGATGTGTACCCCTCGATGAGGCCCCTTGTTTCGCCTATAAATGCACACTCACCATTTGCATTTATAGCATAAGTCTCATAATTGTAGCAAAGCTCTAGCAATTTTTCCACTTGAAAGTTAGAATATTTTCTAAGTGCCCACAGTAGGAGTCAAAGAGTGTATAGATCTTCATTCAAACACTATTGTACCTAATCACTACAATGTGTGCGACAATAAAGATAAGCTTTCTAATAAACCTTCTAGCACTTTGAAATAGATTAATTATTTCCCTTACACATTTAATATTTTAAGTAATTTTCTTTAATGCTTTAAGTAATTAAAGTAATTAAATTAAGCTAGATTAAGATAGATTACATAATAATTAATTAACCACATAAGTACAACCACTTCAAGCATATGCTTGACACTTGGTAATCCTAGTAATGCTTAACGTTTGGTAACCCAATAGTGTTAAACATGTTTAGGATGTGTACGGTAAGTGGGAACGGATGCTGATGAATCATGGTTTTCCAGGTGCTGATATCAAACCCTTAACATCGGACCCTTGACATCAGACCCTCAATATTAGACATGCGATATCGAGTATGCGATATCGTGGCCTGGATAATGACATCGAGTACACGATATTGTGATTCCTATGTAAGCCTATAAATACACCTTTGGGTGCACAAGAAAAGGGGAGTGAGTTAGAGTTAGTCAGTAAGTGTAGAAGTAGAGTCTTTTTGTTCATTTTTAGTTCATCTCAACTCTTTCCCCAGTGCATGCCTGCAATGTGATGATTGTGATTGTATAGAACCTTTATTCGAGTGTGACGTACTTGGACACGCACATGACCGGGAATAAAGATCGAGATTCCTTCATCATTGCAACATTCACTTAGTTTTAATTGCTTACTATTATTGTTATTTATTATTTTCCTAATGAATATTTCTTATCCTTCATTTTCTATCCCT
>MNCI01006820.1:235157-277130 GCA_015680685.1 Gnetum montanum | reverse complement strand
CCATGCATATTTTTTTGCTCTTTCAGGTAGCTGTCAACCACGGGGTGTCTACTACTTGTTGTGTGGTTGCTACATACAGGCATCTTTGTTTCAAAAATTCAAGGGCACACTTGTTACATGGAGGCATTTCCTCCATGTCATCACCCGATGAATCACTGTATGTGATGCATGGAACTTTCCTCTTCTTGATCTTTCCATAAATTTTTATCTTAGAAATTTCCAAGGAAAGATCACGGATCCTAAGGCATGAGTCTACTGTACTCAGCCATGCCCTTCCCATTATAATTAGGAAGTCCCCTTCGTTGCTGTTAACTTCTATCACTAGGAAGTCAGCTGGGTAGGACCAGTCACACACAGTGGTAACAATGTCCTCCACCAATCCCAAGGGAATGGTGATGGACTGATCAACCAGATCAAGTTGGATGTTGCTCTTCTTAAGTTGGGGCAGGTTCCAGGCTTGATACATCTCTCGTGAAATTAGGTTGACTCCGGAACCTGAGTCAAGAAGAGCCTCATGTGGTGCATTACTGGTGATTTGTAGATAGATTAAGGGACTCCCAGGGTCAGTTAGTTTCCTAGGAAGGTGGCCTACCTTGATCCAGTCGGTTACTGTATGTGTTAACATAACCATATGCGTTAAGCTCTGTTGGACTAAAGGGTGTTCCGAAGTGTTAGATGGTGGAGGAGTGTACCTAGACTCAACTGCTTGTTGTTGCAAGATTTTGTCTTGGCTTTTGATTCTGAAGAAAGGTCTTCTCTTTTTACAGTTTTTAGAACTAGCGGCAGGTTGAATATTTACAGCTCTTTCAACGTTACGTTGCTGCGGCTGAGTAGGGAGTTCCCCTTGCATTGTTGGAGCAAGAGGTGTTGTGGGAACTATAGGTGGAAGAGGTGTGGATGGAGTTGGAGGATGGTAAATATGTGGGGTGCCTCCCAGAGGAGAAGGAGTCCTCCTAAAGTACTCCTGAACTTGGTAGTGACATTGGGGAGTTTTGTGACTCATAGAGTCACTTGGAGAAATCGGCTGCTACACATAATAGCCATAAGAATCAGGTTGCTGGTAAGGGTACCGTTGTGTTGGCGGTGGCATTCCCCATGACTGTGGGTATTGCCACTGCTGATGCTGTCTGATGGGTTGTGGTGGAGTTCCACTTGGATAGTACATTAGTGGTTGGTGGAACTACCTTGGGGATAAGGTAACCTTCGGGGTGTTTTCCGTTGGTTGAGTCTTGGATTAAGAGCATACGCCCTAGACTCCTGTAGATGTGAGATATTGGACAACATCCCTTGGGATGATCATAATGGTAGATCTCACATCCACCATCATCATCTGTGTCTGAATCCACAACTTCATCGAAGATAGTAATTTTCCCCTTACCCTTGTTATGTGCAGGCCCCGAATCTCTCCGCTTTGTCTTACCTTTGTCACTACTTTGTTCCTCCTTAGACTCTTCTACGATTTTCAAGACACTTTCAAGTCTTGAGTCTAAGGAATCCCACAATTGGTCCATCTTAGCCGATACCTCAATTGTTAATTTTTGGATCAACAAGATTTTCTGGTTCACCAACTCTTCGAGTGGTGACTCATCCTCCTCATCACAAAATTTTACTCCCTTCTTTTGAAGGGAGGGATCACGATTGTATTCTTCCGCACTTTCCCTCTTGCATAGCTCACCTTCTTCTTTTGCTACTTGTTCCAACAAGCTATGTACTTCATGGGCTCTAATTTGAGAGTCTCCCTTAGGCATAAGTCCCAAGGGTTCTTCTAGTTTCATGCCTTAGCCCATCCACGATGTGGTGAAGTTGATCCCGTTGAGCGTACCCATGGTCCGGGCAACAATGTAACAATGTGTAGTAGTGGGCCATGGCAACATCCAAGGGTTCATGATTACCTTGCTTCCATCCTTGGATCTGCTTACACAAATTAGACACTCCAGAGTACGTTTGATACTTATCGTTGAAGAGGTCTAACATCATACTCCACCTCCTAATGGTTTTCGGTTCTAAGGACCAGTACCAACTCTCTGCTTCTTTAATGATTGTCCTTGGAAACAACTTAAGTTTTTTCCACTCATTTTCTATATTTTGCAAGAAATAAGCATCGTGGAATGCCTGTAAATGATGCTGCAGATCAGCGTTGTATCCTCCTTCAAATCGTGGGATGTTGTTCATGTCTAATCGTTTGATCCGACTATCTTTTAAATGCCTTGTGGGAATTCTAATAGCCTCCGTTATGTCAAGCATACTTCAAGTTGCAAGTAGGGGTTCATCATGATCATCTCTTTCATGACGCCTATGATGTCTTCGTTGTTCCCTACTTTCCCTTCTTTCATGCCCTTGTCCTCTCTCTCGACTCTCTTGTCAAGGTCTCTCATTTTGCTTATCTTTATCCTATTCATTATGCTCATGCTGGTTGTGCCCAGATGTGGAAGGAGAGGGTGAGTGATGAGATGAAGGAGAAGAGGAAGGAGAACCATCGCCATGACGATGCTTCCTACCTTCTCTTCGACTGAAACGGCCCTGATCGTGGTGATGATCTAAGTGCTCGTCCTTATCATGAGTTGTTGTTCCCTCTGTGAAACTTTGGCGTTCACGGGGATCAGAACCAGTGTTATGTATCGCTGATCGTAGGTTCTGATACCCAACCTCCTTACCATCGTTAGGAGGGGGAACATCATTTGCTAAAGAACCTGTTATAAGGGGTTCCTCATCTCTTATTTCACTAAGAACGTGCAGGCCTTTTCCCTTCAACAAGGTATGTTGGCTCTCCTGCCTTGAGTCCCTCATACGTTGTGCTTCTGTGGGATAATAATCCCTTGAGTCAAAATCTTCCACAACGTATTCAGCGTATAATTTTGTCATGCCAATCTGTGCCAAAGCATGGAGAAGCATGTTTGGGACTGATCGATCTGGAGGTAACACGATGTTACCTTACAAGTCTCTCCAGCGCATCTGTTCATCTTGATGGAAAATAAAAGTAAAATTTGGAATATACTCATCAGGATGAGTATATGTCAACTTATATTGTTGAGGCATCGGCTGGTTTAGGTTATGTGTTTTTGATTATCGACTATCTTTTGTATTATCCCTAGGCGATGAGTTTCTTTTGTTAAAATAAGACATTGTTATTAGTGTGCTAATTTACCATTATATAAATTTTTATTTAATTAACTTGAAGGTTCGTTTAGGCTCCCAACGATGTGAGTGATATCCTTTATGTTCTATTCAGCGCACAAACACTTAGTCCCTGGTAATGGTGCCAATGATGAGTGGCGAGGTACCCCTACACTCAACCATACGAAACGAGCGTAGCATGCGTGATCCAGTCGAACTCCGCAAACTAAGTGCCTACACACCCCATGGAACACTTGGGGTTAATCATTCGTTGTCTTCCCAGACTTACTTGTAGTTGTCACGGCATATGGTTAAGTAAGTTCGAGGTATATGATTTTTATGGTCTTTTATGTTTTATCTCCTATGCTATCGAGGTGAAGGGTTGAAGNATGACTACCACTGGGATTACCAAGCGCAGATCCTAGATATGCCACTGGGTTAACAAGTAGTTACACTGAGATGCTCGTAATCAAGTTGTACTCATTCTGCGTTGCGATGAGCATCCGTTCCTTGACTATCCATACACATCCTTAGATGCTCGTAATCAAGTAGTACTCATTCCGCATTACTAAGAGAAAGCAATAAATAACAATAAATAAAATCCTATTCCATGCACTGCAAGGTTTATCGAGGAAGTTCATCTTTATTGCCGTACACAACTTGTGTTCAGGTACAATGTTGCTCGAATAAAGATCTATTCACTTTAGGACTCCTACCGCGGGCACATGGAAAATATTCCATCTCTGGAGTGATCAATCTACTAGAGTTTCCCTACTTCTATCCTAGGATGAGGAAACAAGGGAGAGCCACCTCTTATTTATAGATATGACAGTGCACCGCGATATCGCGTACGTGATATCTCTTGGGATGTGATATCATGACAATATCGCGTCTCATCAAAAACCAATATGATAAGTCACTATATCTAACATTTTTTTTAACCTTCCAAGTCCAAACTTGTAATGTCTTGCATTTATTTTTAATTGCATAGAGAGTTTTTATTCCTCTTACTTTTCTTTTTTGTCCTAAATGCATTTATTCCATCTATAATTATCCACATATTGAGAACCTAAGTATCTAAAAGGATATATTATTTATACATTTTGATCACCAAATTTAAACTTATACTATGTGTCTTTATGCTTCATATCACCATTTTAGTTTTCTCTACATTGATGTAACATCCTACTACCTAATGAAGGCAAGAAGGTGCTATATGTGGCCAAATCCCTAATGAATGCAAGGTGATGACAAGAAATACTACAACTAAATAAAAAATGCTAATAGAGTATGAAAGAGAATATATGGTCCAAATTATTAAACATGACCCACAAATAAGTAAATCATGAATCTACAACATCATGAATATGAACATTAGCATATAGATCAAATCAATCTCATAAATGTTAGTTTCAACATGCATTTGGACTCATTGTTTAACACTTAATTTACAGGTCCATGTTATGGGCTATAAATTAGAAGAAGAAATCAAAACTCAAGGTAATCCAAGGTCATATTTACATATGACAATATAGAAAAATGAAGTAACTACATGAAGACAAAATACAAGGTCAAAGATCAAAAGAAAATAAGTTAGAATTTTTTATAACAAGCTATATCACTACTGGTATTATTGAGTGATTCTAGTTTTATTTGAAAGCTAAATATGTGGCTAATTATATTCCAAATTTTACATGAATATCATATACCATTTAGAAGATATGAGCTATGCAATTTGGGTGATTTTCTACTACCTAAAACTTTACCAAAATAAACTGCAGATAATAAATTGATTATATCTTCTTCATTTCTCAACAATTTGATGTGATTCTTAATTCTACGAAAAGCTAAAATTTGCATGAATGTTCTTGTAAAATTTTAGCATTCAAGCCTAATTATTTTAGGAAATAAAACCTTCAAAAATTGCACTATCAAAATTTCTATTATTTTTAATAATTTGAGAATATTTTGCTATAACATTAGCTTCGAAGAATTATTTACAATACTTCATTTTTTGAATTTGTATAGATTTTTCTAAGGTTTTCAAAAATATAAATTTTATCAATTAACTCTTTATGGTTTAAGAGAACCAAGCATTTATTTTTCTTCTTCTAATCCCAATAGTAATATCAAAGTTGCAGGATGAAGTCATGGAATAATAAAATAATAATTATCTAAAGTAAAAATTTATCTTTGATGATACTCAAGACTTCATATTATAGGAATATTTCACTATGGGCCACTGGACCTTAATGATGTTTGGAACATTGTAATCAAAGGTATTGAGAAACCAAAAATAATGAACAAAAATTTGAGAAAGAAATTTTAGAAGGGAACAAAACAAGAAGATTTGGTAAAGGGTATAATTTGCAACTTGGTTTCTAACAAAATCAAAAATACAATTTAAACTTAAAGACCAGCAAAGAGATGTAGGAAGATCTTTAAAACAAATATCAAGTGAAGAAAGGTTCAACTAAAAGACAAGAAAGAGTAAAGAAGGATCAAATCTATGAAAAATCAATATTTCAAAAAGTAGAGGAAAGGCATAAAAAAAAGATGAATATCCAAAAGTTTGACACAAATCACCTAAAAATGAAGAAAAAAAAACCAACACCTCAAAAAATGAAGGAAGATCAACAACAAAAGGTAAAGAGCAACCAATTTTCCATGCATTCTTTTACTTAAAGCTGCTAGCGGAGGGCTTTAGCGGGGAACGAGAATAAATAAATTTCAACAAAGATGTGGCTATTAAAAATCTAGATGCTCAAGCCATACAATATTAAGGATATATGACTTTATTGATATGACATTAACATGTGGCCTTGGCAAATTTTACTTTAATGATGGAAGAAAATTAGAAATACTTAGATTTGGTAGAATTAGCATCAACTTGAAAGATGGAAATTATTTTGAAATCAAAGATGTTTATTATGTGTTTGATCTTCAAAAATCATTTCTTTCAATTAGTTAATTAACAAATGATAAGTACAAAATAGTGTTTGACAACAATTATTACATCATTTCTAATGAAAGCAACATAAAGGCAAAGTTAGAAAAGCATGGAAATCATATATATTATATAGAATAAGTCACAAGAACAACATCTCAATCAAATACAAGCAAGTCTAAAAATGAAAAGATACCTCCCAAAACCAAGAAGAAAATATAAGACCTAGATGTATGTCTATAAAATTCATTCAAAGAATAAATTCTAGCCCTTAATACCATGACATCAAAAACTTCAATCAAAGGAAGGCAAAAGGAAAAGAAGATTATCAACATTAAAAAAGACAAACATCAATATTCCACCACCGACTTCATTCAAGTGTAATTACCTATCAAGAACTTGAAGGATCCCACCAATCAAAATCAATATGATAGAGGAAAAAAGAAGATACAATAGACTAAGAAATAAGTGTAAGATGTCAAGATCATCAATTAGAAAGTTGACCAATGAAGATCATAATCAAGAACATAAATCAAGTTTCAATGTTGATGAGTGGCGAGGTACCCCTACACTCAACCATATGAATATGAGCGTCTCATGTGCAATCCGGTCGAACTCCAAGGACTAAGTGCTTACACGCCCTAATGGAACACTTAAGGTTAATCAATCGTTGTCTTCCCAAACTTACTTGTATTATCACAGCTGTATGGTTAAGAAAGTTTGAGGCATGTGATTTTTATAACTTTTATCTTTTTAACGCTTATGCTAAGAGGGAAAGGTGAGGAGACTAAATGACTAACTTTCATTAACTACTTACTAACTAAGTTCTAATAGTCCTAGCACTAGTATCCATTCCCACTTTCCGTACACACCCTGAACCAGTGCAATGCTACTGGGATTACCAAATGCTACTCGCTACTGGGTTACCAAGCGTTACACACGTGCTTGAAGCGGTCGTACTGTATGCACTTAACTAGGAGAGTCAATGGTTGAGAAAGATTAATTATCTAAGAAAGCATTTAAACATTTAACAATAATTAATCCTATTTAGCTTAGTCCATATGCTGCAAGGTTTATCAGAAAGTTCATCTTTATTGTCGTACACAAATGTGTGCTCAGGTACAATTTGCTCGAATAAAGATCCATTCACTTTGAGACTCCTACTACGGGCACATGGAAATTATTCTAACTCTAGAATGGTAAAACTACTATATTTTGGCTAAGGGTCTAGATCTAGATGATTGAACAAGGGAAAGCTGCCTCTTATTTATAGAACTAGCGATGGTCTACGATATCGCGTACGTGATATCTCAAGGGACAATGCAATATCATGGATGCGATATCATGGCTCATCAAATGTTAATTGAAGAATGGCTAAATCAAATAAGAGCCACAATTACTCTAAGATGAAAAATAAATAAGGGATTATTTGTTCTAGCATGCATTTGGAGTCAAGGCCAACACTCAATTTACATGTCCATGTTGTGGATTATAGATTAGACAAAGAAGCTAATATTACAATCCAAGATTTGAGATAATCCAAGGTCATAGTTATGTATGGAAAGATAGCAAAATGATGTGAAGACATAAAGATAAAATATAAGATCAAAGATCAAAATAAGACAAGTTACAATTTTCTGTGACATAAAGACAAAACCTATGTAATTTTTATTTTATTTTCTAGGTCATATAGGATAGAATAGAAAAATCCATTTATTTTCCCTTTAGTAGAAGATTTATGGGAAAATTTAATTGAATAATGACCCCAATATTATATCTATCCTCAAATTCTAGACTATTTTCCATGCAAAAATACTTGTCCCATCAAATGCCTAAATACATAGGCATAGCATGTTGTATTTAATTAAGAAGCAAAAAGCTTGATTTAATTACAAAGGTTTCATCATTTATTCATCAACATTTTTCAAATTCATCGCTAATTTATCATATTCACCAATACAACACTTCATCAACTTTATTGCATATTATTCATGCCTTTTAATATTCCAAAAAGAGAAGTGTTCAATATTTTGGTCATATATCTTAAATTCATAAACATTATTGAGTTATTATATTTTTATTTGAAATTTAAGATATGTGGCTACAACCAATTCAAATTTCACATGAAGATCAAATACCATATAGAATATATAAGGTTTACAATTTGGATGTGATGAGTGGCGAGGTACCCCTACACTCCACCATACGAAACGAGCGTACACGCGCGATCCGGTCGAACTCCTCAGACTAAATGCCTTAACACCACAAGAAACACTTGGGGTTAATCGTTCGTTGTCTTCCCAGGCTTGCTTGTAAGTGTCACGGTGTATGGTTAAGCAAGTCTGAGGTATGTGATTTTTTTGGTATTTTTTGCTTATCTTCTATGCTACCAGGAGAAGGGTTGAGAAAACTAAACTTACCCTAACTAAGATCTAAGTCTAATTTAACTAGCATCAGCATCCGTTCCCACTTGTCGGACACACCCTGAACTATGCAACTGCAGCTTCCCAAACGCTAATCGTTACTGGGATCGCCGCACGTAACGCAAGTGCACGAAGTGGTCGTACTGAGGCACCTATTTAGCCTACGTGTGATAAGCAGCCGATTCCTTGACTAGCCGTACACGTCCGTAGACGCTCGTAATCAAGTCGTACTTGAACGCACTAGGAAAGCAGGAAATAAAGCAATAAATGAAATCACGTGCTGCAAGGTTTATCCAATCAAGTTCGTCTTTATTGCCATACACAACTTGGGTTCAGGTTACAAGCTGCTCGACTAAAGAGCCGTTCACTCTAGGACTCCTACTGTGGGCACATGGGGAAAAATTCTAACTCTGGAGTGATCAATCTGCCAGAGCTTCGCTACACTAGCCAGGATTTGGGAAAAAGGGGAGTGCCGCCTCTTATTTATAGAAATGGCGGCGCGACGCGATATCGCGTACGTGATATCGCAGGAGAAGACGCGATATCGCGACCTAGTGTAAACCGCGTCTCATCAGGATGTTTTTTTGCTCCCTAAAACTTTACCAAAACAAGTCGCAAACAATAAATTGATTATATCTTCTTCAATGATCCATAAATAGCCAGAATAATGATCCATAAATATAAAGCATGATATATATAATCCTATCACTAGTCAATATGGTAATCTAAGTATAAAGAGTACATGAGACTGTCCAACACAAATAACTAATTTCTATGCTCATGAGTATAGTGAAATGTCTACTACAATCAAAAGGAAAATATAACAAAAGCATAATTGTCTAGCATCATACCTATGTTCATGGCCCTCCTCCTTCTCTTAGTTACTTACAACCTAAAAATAAGAGATAAATGAGTGAAAATCCTTTACATCTTCCTTTATTGATTGAAGACTAAAACAAAGGCACTTCATCTTGCCAAGACATATTAGCATCCAACACACACATAGAGAAATCATATCATATCCAATCATGCATTGGAAAGAAAAATCATACCATATATACATCCTCTGTTACAATCACCAACTAGCCAACACACAAGAAGTCTAGCATGCACTACACTAGCGTATAATATAATATCATTGACATGTGCACTTAGGAAGAACCTAGATCCCAAGATCAACCCATAACATAACAAACCATGCCTAAAAGACTTAATTATTAGTCTCCATTAGCCCTAATGATATCAAATATGCCACTAGCTATAACATACTAGTGTTAGAGGTGTTAAATATCCTTTCTAATGTTTTGGAGGAAAAGAAGATAGTGAAGATCAAGCACTTCTTCTTTTTCACAAGATGGAATCCACAATCAGAGTCTCACTAATGCATCCTAGAGGGATTCAAACACATTACTCTAAGATTGTTGTCACTAATTGGTTATACAACTTGGTGCTAGCTCCCATCAATGAGCAATAACAATGCAACTAAACATCACAACAACATGAATTAAAGGCAAAAAAACTACAAAACATGAATACAAACTACACCCATAGGATTAAACACATATGAAAATAATTAATAACTAAAATACTCATCATTACTTAGACCTATTACTTACCTGAACATACATATGACACAAGGCTCCATCTAATAACTCGTTCCAATGATGTCAAATGGCATAGAGACTCAAAAATGAAAAAAATGGTAGACCATGACCTCACCACAACTTCTAGTGATCAAAGCACGATCCCACCATGGCTAGTGGTCTACATCATTTTGCAAACAATAATAAATAAAGGAAAAATTAACCAAAACTAAAATACTATAACTTAACCACAACCTATGGAGACCAAACCAAGATCCATGATGAACCAACCACGAACAATGGCCTATATAACTTTCTAAATGATGAAGAAAATAGGCAAAATGTGGCTTGGAAAAATTACCATGACTTAATCATCGACCTATGTTGGCTTACCACTACTCCACTATAACTTGTGGTTTATATATTTTTACTAAAAATGAAAAACCCAAAAATCATCTTTTCATAATTAGTCCTTGGCCTTAACTCAAACCACACCACAACCCATGGTCTTTAATCATGGCATGACCACTACTTATATTCTAGGTTGACATCTAAACCATAATCCATGATGAATCCATGGTCACTATTAAATGTTAATTTAACCTAAAAATAAAGCCCACATAATACCTAGGTGTTTCTAGGCCATTAAGCAATCAAGACAATAGTTCCATAGCAAAGAAATGCTTAATTAGAAGTGATCAAATTAAAGGGGATCCACACCTAAAATGAATAAGACAGCACCAAGGAAACCCACAATTAACACCAATATGATACAAAAATTTCAAAAATTAGAAATATGTTACCTTGGCCAAAATATATAAAATCCATAATTAAGAATACATCCAAAACAAATTTCAACACTATTCATAAATGTCCAAATACTCTAAAGTATAGTAAGAACAACTACATGAACAACACAAATTTCACCAAAAACTCTTCTCTAGGCTAGAATCACAATAACCTACTAAATTGACATATAAAAGATAAAGGGTTAAGAAACATCACCTAAAAGACCAATGTATGAAACTAAAGAAGATGAATATACACACACTAAGTCAATGAATCATGCACATGGACATGAATCACAATCACATTGTTAAAAGTCTCTAATCTAGTAGAGCTTACATTTTCAATTAGTAGATGCTAGCTATGCCCACCTAGAAGGAATTACGAGGTTTTTATAACAAAACCTCCTATAATCTAGCCAAGCCTAACAACGTTGTACTACCAATAAATTTTTAGTATAATATCTAGTTAAAACCATATTACTCATGTAAAATTAACACTTAATTAAATAAATACTAAGTACCATGTTCATGTAAAAACCCATGAACCAACATAAACAAATAACACTACTAACTTGTAGTAAGACATGGTACATATTACAACATGACATCTGATGAGTCATCATTTGGACGACCGCGATATTACATACGCGATATCGCGACCTGTCTCCTCATCTATAAATAAGAGGTAGATAGATGAGTTAGATATCAATAGATCATTAGGAAGTTAGTCAGTTTTAGTTTAGGCATTTCAATTTCTTTCTCTCAACCCTTTTCCTCTCCATGTATGCCCGTAGTGTGGTGAATGTAATTGCACGGCATCCTTTATTCGAGTGTGACGTACTTGGACACGCACATGACCGGTAATAAAGATCAAGATTACTTCATCATTGCAGCATTCATTTAGTTTAATCATTTAATTAATTGTTATTTACTACTTTCCTAGTTAATCTCTCTCACCCTTATCTCATTTTAAAACACGGAATGAGTACGACTTGATTACGAGCATTTAAGTGTGCCTACTTGGTAACCTAGTAGCGTACCTAGGATCTGTGCTTGGTAACCCTAGTGGTAGTCGTGCACGAAGTCCAAGATGTGTATGGATAATCAAGGAACAGATGCTCATCGCACTTAGGCTAGATTAGATTCTCTCACCCTCTCTCTCTCCTAGATTAGTTAATATTACTTTCCATTGCCTTCAAGAGTAGCATTAGATTAGAAACCCATCATACACCTCACTCTAGACTAAACCATACGTGACAAAGCTAATACTAGTCCATATGGGAATACAGTAAATTGTAACCTAAGGCTAACTATCTAGATTCCACAACTAGTCTTTCTACGTAGTTCGACCGGATCGTGCGTGTAACGCTCGTATTCGTATGGTTGAGTGTAGGGGTACCTTGTCACTCATCATTAGCATCGTTGCCGGGGATGGTGCTAGTTATCTAAATTAGTTATATCATACAAGGTCGCTGTAAAGGAATTAACGATATATCTTTTAGAAAGAAATAATTATTAAAAGTTACATATAAATTTACACATAACTTCACAACCATGGCTCTCCTAAAAGATTACAATAATGCCACACTTAGTGAGGAAGTTCATTGGAGAACCAACAAACTATATGACAATGAAGATTGGAGTACACAACCTGAAGTGGGGGTTTCTTATAAACATGAACAAAGGCAACATCATCCCAACACACGAAAGCATAACTTACTTGATGATGATGAACCCCTACTGGTCACTACAAGCTTAACACAAATACAAGAGGCTGTTCGAATCTCCCGTAGGCATCGTAAAGAGAGCCGTCTACCCAGGCTTGATTTAAACAACTTTCCTAAATTTTCAGGAAGCTATGACTTAGATCCATATCAACATTTAAAAGCCTTCTACGATTCCTACACATGGAAAAACATTAATAATGGGTGGCAAAAACTTAAGCTCTTTCCTATGACACTCATTGGCCAAGCAAAAGTACGGTATAGATCGTTAAAACCAAATTCAATACGATGCTGGTCAACAATGGTAGAAGTCTTTAATGAAAAATATCAAACCTACACAAGAGTGTTATCCTTGAGGAAAAAAATCCAAGGATGGAAACAAGCACAACATGAACCCTTGGGCATGGCCTTAGAAAGATATTATGCACTATTAAACAACTATCCAAGCCATGGGTTTTTCGAGGAAAGGCTAATGTACCATGTCATTGATGGGCTTCGTGATGCAACAAGAGAGACCTTAAGAATGTATGCCCAAGGTCAACTATATGAACTACGAACCCATCAAGTCCAAGAGCTTGGTAAGCGGGTAGCAAAAGAAGAAGGAGAAATGGCTTAATGTGAGAGTGTTGAAAAACATCAACAGGACCAAAATCTCAACTTAACAAAGGTCCATGATCATAAAAAGGAGAAATTAACCTATCACAAGGAGAAAGAACCATCTTTTCCGATACAAAAATTATTAGAAGAAGTCGAGGCAAAAATCAATAAGATGTTGGAATGGACGTATCAAAAGTGTGGAGAATTTATCAATATTATTGAAGATAGAGTTTTGACAACCCGAGAAGCAGGACAAAGTATCAATAGACAATCGAAAAGAAGGGATAAGGAAAATAAGAGCTCAATTACCAATCATATGTATGAATGCAACATATGCCTGTACGATCACCCCAAGGGCCAGTGCCCAATATTGTTACATTTACATGAGCATTGGGGAAACACGTTACATCCAGAGTTCATATAGAGATATTATGTTTGATCATAGTAGCAACAATCCCAGTCATAGGGGATACCACCACTAAACTGGAGACACCCTTCATATCATCTGAACCCAAATTCTTATCTTGTTCAACATCCTATTTCTCCAGCTGGGCTAATGCACTTTATCTCACCATAGTACCATTCTTCTCAATACTATCAGCCCATGCCTCCAACACAACCACTGCCTTGTGTACCTCATACTTCTTCTAATTTTCAAAATTCTCATCCTTTTCCTCCTTCTACAGTGCCACCAACTATTCCTAAGGTGTCTGCACCACAGCAACAACCCACGAACATTACTTGTGCTACTACTTCCAACAATAGTGAGAGACCTCAGCAACATCGAAGGCATCCCTTCTTTAGAAATGACCGTAAGAAGGGACAACATAATTCCAAGGCCACTGCATCCTCCCACTTAGCACAAGTCCAACCATGTGGTGCACCCTTATCTTCAAACCTCACACCTCATGTAACTCCATCAGGGCCACCAACTCACACTCTAACAACCACACAACCCAATGAACACAGGAATGGAGAGTGACAACCCGATCCTTGCATATTATCTGACGGTCCCAAATATCATAGTGGTTCAACTCATTATCCAGGAACTACATCGTATAAGTTTCCCCACTAGGCTTATTATAATCAAGTGTGTGAACCCCGATGGGGTAAATATGACCAAGTCCGAATATTTCCAACATGCAAGGATCCTCATCTTCCATTTATTAATCCTTTCCATCCTCAACCGATTAGTTATGGGGGATATCCCCCATTCTAGTAGCAAGCAGGATTAATAACCATTTTTTATTTTCTTTAATTTTTTAATTTTTTTTCCAGTTTTTCATTTTTCAATTTTTTGTTTTATCTTTTTTGTCTTTTTGTCCTTTTACGTTTTTTCTAAGTAATCTCGTCTACGAATAAAACACTCATGTGGATGGTTGGTTGAGGTGCATTCTATGTTATTAAGTTTCAAAAGTTTCGAGTGAGAAATTATTTGGATAGTGAGCCCATTACACCCACTCATCCATTCTACAAATAAGAGGTTCTGTTTGAGGGTACAGTGATATTCTTAAAAAACTTAAAACTTAAAATTAATTTTGTGTTCATTGTACCTAGAATGAAGAAGGATGGACCAAGAGGAAATGATTAGGGTGTGACATCAAGGGGACTTGAGGAGTCTCTTTGGTGACATCTGTGGGAGTTATCATGCAATGTGGTTGTACTAAGATCCTTGTAGATCTAATGAAAAATGGGAGTAAGAGTAATCAAAAAGGCACTCAAAAATTCAATGTTGTTCTATGGGGTCCCACTAGAAAGACATGCACCCATGCCTGAAGGTTGGCGGCTTCTCTAGATTCAGTATTCAAAAAGAGAGGAAGTGCCATAAAACAAAAATCACTCCTCCCTTGAATAAAATGCCAAGTGATTGTATGCCTTGTTGTTATGCTACTCTCATAGTCCCTCATCATGGGATGAAACAATGCGATGTCACTGGTCAAAGGAATGGACTTGGTCCTGATCTTGGAATGACAAGTTAATGACACGTTAACCATGCTTTACACACAGGATTCATTGTGCCCTAGGTCAGTTACCTCATGTCCCAATTCTACAATCCCTTCCTCTAGCTCGTCTAATCTCACTGTTCATGTAATTGTAGCTTGTGTCGTGTGTAACATAGAACTCTTACCTCATTCTGGTGATATTTACATGTGTGTGTTTAGTGGAGTTAGTGCGAATTACATTTAACCCTTCTAGTGCCTATGGACACTTTAAGTGTGGTTACATAAGGGCATTATAGGTTGAAACCTGCTTTGGGGAGGACCCACTTGTGTAATTTTTTGTAATCTTCNAATTAATTGTGCCTTTCGAATTAATGAAATTACCCTAGCAACCTTTAACATGTGCCACATGTCCTTGCTTTCATATTTTATTTTCCAAAAAAAACCTTAAATATTTAATTTTTCCCTCAGGCCTAAAACATCGATAGTTCGTGATATCACGTATGCAATATCGTGTACACGATGTCTCGTACGCGATATCGTGTTCCTCCAAACCTATAAATAGGTGATCCCCTCGCAACACTTAGCATCATTTTTTTTCATTCACACAAGGGAGTTTCTCAAAATTTCTCTACAACTTGCGAGTGTGACACCTTTGCTTTTCAACCTCGATCTCACTTGCTGGTACTCCAATTTTAATTCTGTCTAAACCTGCTTGAACCTGGAGTGTTCAACTTAGTCATGGGGGAGGGACATCTGCTGAAAAGCGCCTAAATTTTTTGAAATTTATCATCACCCAAAGGACATCATCTAGGGTAATTAGCTATAACACTTAGAATAATTGTGCCCAAAAAACATTTAATCCCTAGGTATATCGAGAATCTAAAATTGAAAAATCCACCTAAGTAAAACAGACTCATTATTACAATCTTTCAAGTAAGATCACACAAAGATAAAAAAATAAATTAATTAAGGCAAGCATTAAGGTATAACTTAATTTCAAAAACAACCTTGCTAACGCTTGGCCCCATGTGATTGCAGATGGCCCCGAAACGTGGACAATAGAAAGGTCCTACTCAAGGTGGAAGTAAACAATCTCGGAGAGGCGGAAGACAAGATCCTGCCAGACAGCATACAGAATAGGAGAAGCAATCGTTCAGTATTCATCAAGAGGACCCTCCTACCATACAGTTCGGGCAGGCAAAAGGAGGAGCTGCTGCTGCACCTGAATAGGGACAACATCTCACATTGCCCCAAGATTGTGTTCAGGCCATCCATGAAAATTCCACATTCACTGCAATGATTGTGGAATTGAACTTTGAATCTTTTGCAAAGTTCACTCTTGAGGCTATTAGGGATCACCTCAAAGGGTCTCCCTTATGGCCTACCCTCTCTAAAAGCGGTGCTTGGTACCTAGGGGAGACGTACCAATTCTGGCACAATAGAGAGAAAGGCACCACCGTCAACATTTTTGATGTGACAGTTGATTTCTCTGTGTAGCCCATTTTAGAATTGTTAAACCTTCTGAATACAGGGCCAAAAGTTACTCAATTATCCACCCATTCAGACCCCGATGTGTGACAGGATTGGTTGGAAAGGGCTTATGACAAAGATAAAACATTTGGTGAGCTGACGACGGAAGAGAGGATTTACTTCAAAATTGGAACATATCACCTCTTCCCCATGAAGGACTTAAAAAGAATATCAACATATATGGCTAGAGGATGTGCCATGCTGATGGGAAAGGTTAATGCTAACCTGCCCCATCTATATTTAACGGAGATCCTAAGGCGGTTCGAGGAACGAAAGATAGGAAAGATGGCACTGCCTTTCCCTTATCTTATCAGAAAGCTTTACCAACGTGCTGATATCCTAGGGTACACTAATGATGTCCTTCAAAAAGCCCAGATTTCTTCATATGCTAAATTGTTAAAGTCACTCCAAGGAAAATCACTGGCAAGATGTTGGGACCAGAAGAAGAAGAAGAATAGACAACTGGACCAATTGCAACTCAACTTGCAGGACCCAACCAACCTCCAAGCACAGGACCCAGCCAACAATAGGAAGCAGGGCCTAACATAGGCCAGGATCAGCCGCCACCGCTGCAAGACTACAGACCGTCGATGAGCCATCTTAGGGCCATCGCTAAGACGATCAGTTGGGGGAGTCGTGATGATGCAAACCTCTTTCGCGTCATTAATGATGCCATTCAACCTATTGTTTCTTTGGATCGCACAAGGGGTGAAGTATCTATTCACACATGAGGAGAGGAAAGTAGATGGTCACAATAGATCTCAGGAAATGCAACATCTTTCTAGGTGCAATTAGAAACTGGTGAAGGGGCCACTATGGTGGTCATGCAACACCAGGGTGCCATGGGAGCTACAGAAGTGGTCATGGACCACATCAAAGAATCATTCAATGTACCTATTGTGCCACTGGAAAATCTCACAGGAGCACGGGATGCTCAAACTTTGGCCGGAACCTCAATGACTCCTGCGAAACATGAGGTTGCGCTTGATCAATTGCTCCAAACAGGGCAAATAATGACGTCCCTGTTTGACATCCCTCAAGATGTTATGGTAATTCAATCAGACCTCATTTTCACGAAGGGGAAGCTATTCATAATAGAAGTGAGGGTTGAGCATGCTGAATCTGAAGTGCAGAAACTACAAGAGCATCTCGTAGCCCTACAAGCAGCATAGCGGGACCCTTTGCAATTTGTCCCTTTAGACTAGCTAGATAATTTTAGAACTGAGCAACTAACCAAGCTAATCACAGAGAATAAAAAGGTGGCTGATGAAAAAGAGAAGGTTGTTTGGGATGCCTCTGCAGCACAGGCGCAAAGTCATGCACATCTCAAAGCACTCAACGCCTTACAGGAAGAAAATAAATAGCTCGTTGCTGATAACCTTCGATTGACCATCGTGGAAAAGCAAAAGAATGTTCTCGAGGAACACTTTCATTAATTGTGAGAACAATTCATCTGGGTCAACCAAGACATAATTCGTTTAGCCAGGGAGAACCGAACATTCTCAATGGAGGAGGTACATGCAATTCTTCAAAAGATGGCTATTGAAATAAGTGCATGGCAAAATGAGGCTAAACAACATGAAAAGCTGAAGGAGCGCTTCCGAGATCAGGTGGGGATGTAAAAACAAATCCTTAAGAAGGAGATCCATATGGCTAAGGCCCACATCAATGCTATCAATGCTCAACACACTGACTAGTGGGCCATATTGGACACATATGCCTTCTCCCACCAAGCGAAAGTTAAGAACCAAGACCTGCAAATTCAAGATCTGAAAAAATACATGGAGTTGGCAAACTTGTGATATGCCAACCTTGCCATGTTAATAGTAAGGTGCCTGAGGATAGAGCTCGAGTAGTAGGTAGCAACCACCTATGTTAAATACAAAGCAGAATTTTCTGAACATAAGAAGTTGTTGGAAAAATTGGAGGTTGCAAATTTTGAACTTGAGGTGGTGAAGGCAAGCTACCAAGGACAGAAAGATGTCACAGAAGATTTGGCTTGATGGCAAGCATATTTCCAAGAATACAAAGATAAAGCCAGAGCCTACAAAGAGGAACGATGGGTATTTGTGGCCTAGTATGTCAAGGCCAATCAAATGTTTCTGCAACTACCCTGTCCGTGGAAAGTTCCGACTCCGTCAAATATTGGAACATTAGCATGGACGACACAAGACCCTGAGACTGAAGAGGAGAAGCTCCAAGCCATACTTCAATGCCATCAAGTCTCAAAGCCTGGAGCACAAGACAAAGGGAAAGCACCAATGGAGGAGCCACCACTACCAAAAACTACATGAGTTTCAAAATTTTTGTAGTTGTAGCACATTCTTTGTGTTGTGTCTTTTTTTTTGTTTTCATTTCACATTATGGCATAATCCCATTTTTCCCATCTAATAATCCCATATCTATCCACTATGTAATCACTGTAACTCGAGGATGACTTTTCATTCAGTTGTGGAGGTATGATGAGTCGTCATTTGGGCGACCGCAATATCGCATACGCGATATCCTAGCCCAACCTGCAATATTGCGGCATGTCTCCTCATCTATAAATAAGAGGTAGACATATGAGTTAGATATTAATAGATCATTAGGAAGTTAGTTAGTTTTAGTTTAAGCATTTCAATTTCTCTCTCAACCCTTTTCCTCTCCATGTATGCCCGCAGTGTGGTGAATGTAATTATATGGCATCCTTTATTCGAGTGTGACGTACTTGGACACGCACATGACCAGCAATAAAGATTGAGATTACTTCATCNNCTCTCTCTCTCCTAGATTAGTTAATATTACTTTCCATTACCTTCAGGAGTAGCATTAGATTAGAAACCCATCATACACCTCACTCTGGACTAAACCATACGTGACAAAGCTAATACTAGTCTAGATGGGAAGACAGCGAACTGTGACCTAAGGCTAACTGTCTAGATGCCACAACTAGTTCGACCAGATCGCATGTGTAATGCTCGTATTCATATGGTTGAGTGTAGGGGTACCTCGCCACTCATCAACATCACTCCTAACCAATAATACTAAGGCACAATATCATAATGCTAAAGACACCAAACATGTCATTTTACATTTTGAAGTATGTCCAAGCCACACGATCATCCATGGTACCTACCAAATCATTCAACTAGATCATTTAATCATCAAGCTAAGAAAATACATTATAAAAGCATCATAAATACTAAGCACAATGTCAAGCTAGCATACATAATGCATAAAGAATACTCAAAGTAGGATAATGGATACTAACTCTAGAAGTCAAAAACACAATGTGATACAATTAACTTTCAATCCAAAAGAAATGCAAAAATTTTCTGAAATTTGTAGCATATTATACATACCTTTCTCACAAGTAGATATCAAAGCAATATCATATGCATAAAAAAGTGCATTCTTTGCTAAAAATTTTATTTTATAATATTTCTATGTTGTCCATTTCATATCTAATCTTGAAACTCATCAATGAATAAACCAAAGAGAGTTAGGAATAAAGGATAACCTTATTTCACCCAATTTTACTACAACATTTAAAATTATTTTATAATTCACTATCTTTTGAGCTCAATGATAACTTCTTCATACAAGATTTAAATCATTCTTATGAATTCTGCAGAGAGGTCTATTTTATTTAGTTGTAGCCATAAATCTTTTTCAATTCACTAAATCATAAAATTTTCTAAAATCTATTAAATAAATAAATAAATTTTTATTAAGCTTTTTTGAAAGTTCGATGTAATGTCGAAGAGTGACAAGATAATCAACAATAAATTGGTTATCTCTAAAACTTGCTTATTAAGTTACCCAAAAATTATTTATTTTAATCTAATTGCTTATTATTCTTTGAAGAATAATACCTAATAACTTAACAAAAATATTGCTTACAACTATCATATAATAGTTACTTAGGTTGCAAAAATGAAAGAAAGAATGCTATGGCTGCATCATTTGGCAGTTGTGATGTCGATGATCCACTTATACTTGGGGGCTTATATTTGGGCTTGGATTTTTGCATGTCATGGAGATGGCATGAAGAAGATGGTTAGGCTTGGTTAGCTAGGTTGTCCCAATTCCTCCTAGCCATGCCCAGGATTTCACCAAAGTAGTTCTTCCATAAGAAACAACAAATCAAGAGTAGCTAAGTTGGCTTCTACACAAGGAATCAAGATTAGGGGCTCTAGGGTAGTAAATACTCTGAAGCTCTCTTTTGCCAAGGTCATATTAGGCACTCAAAACATTGACACATAACACATACTAAAGTTTATAGAGGAGGATGTTGTGATGAAGGTGAGATTAAATTTTTTTATCAAAGAGGTAAATGACTAGATTCATATTGTCATCCTTAAGAAAATTCAAGAATAATAGGCCCAAAGATACACCCACACCCTAGTAAGGATCTTCTTTAGTAGGGTCTCCACTATAAAGAACATTGCATAGTGGGTGCATCAGTTATGATCAAAATATGCCCTAAGGATAACACCCATGAAAGGTAATAGCAACCTTTTCTCCTTCGCTTCCAAATAGGCTATGAATGATGTTCTTTCACAGGGCCCTTGGCCTTTTGAAAAAAAAATTCTCTTTCTTAAGAAATGAACCCCAAAGTGCTCCACATGTGCAATGGAAAACTATCGAATGATCAATTCTTTTTAATTTTGATTCATCTTCAGGGTTTCCTATGGAACTATGGGACAAAGAGGTTTTCCTATACATTAGCAAACTATTCAGGGAAATGATTACAATGAATATTGCAACTGCCTCCAAGTCACATCTAATTAACACAAGGATTTGTGTCTACATGCCCCTAGATGCATAGCTATGTAAGGAAATTTGACTAAAGAATTCACAAGAATTTATCTGCTAAGAAGTGATCTTTAAACTTTTTTGCAATTGATAGAGATATTATTTGAAACAAGGCCATATAAACCATAAATGCTTGACACATCCTAAACAATGCCTTCAACAATTTGGGTCCAAGACCTAATCAACTTGAATGAACAATGAAAAGATGAGAACCAACAATAAGGCACTGCACTCAAAGAAGTTAGGTGTCAAAAAGGCTCCAACAAGTAATAGTGCCCAAATAGGAAATGACTCATCTTGACCTCCTAAGGAAAGCTCCTCAAGGTGCACAAGTAGGAAATAACACCCATACTAGACTCTAACCACAACAAGTAGGCACCATACAAGGGCATACTAGCACTTGCTAGCAACAACCTGCTAGCCTCTTCCCAAGGACCTAGTCCATGTGGAGCATAGGGTCTTACCTCCTAAGCACAATAGAAACCCATGGACATGGATGGACAGGATAATAGGAGAAAGTAAGGATGTGACTCCTAGGAGCAATTTGGAAAAGGAGCAAGTGATGCTCTTGACTAGCCACTTCTTAATGTGCAATAACTAGATCTAAATGGCTCCACCTCTGCAACTAACCATCCAACAAAGGTTAAGCAACGAAAAAAATGGACAAAGAAATTATGGATAGAGCATAAGCTACTCCAAAGTCCTCTAGGGTAGCCTTAATTTTCAATCATCTAAGATCTCACCCATGAGGATTACTTCATGAAATGTGGAAAGGCTTAATAACCTTAGATAGCTACAAGCCATTTTTGATTTTGCAAATAGGCACAATGTTCTAATTATTTATCTCTAGGCTCTAAGGCTCTCTACCAAATGAAAGTCTTACCTTGTTCTAGTTGATAACTCAGGCACAAGAATGGCTTTCCTTTGGCAAGCTAACATTAATCTTGGTGAGTTCATGTTTTTCCCATCCTACATCTTGTGCAAATGGAAATCATGCATGATCATCAATATCCATGTTCCTTCTTCCAATGTGAATCATTACCATTTTTTGAAAGAAGTTGCAGAACATATCAATAATAGAATGCACATGTTAATCATTGAGGACTTTAACATGGTAATGTGGTTGAATTCCTAACCAAATGATCAATTGGATTTATGTCCACAATGAAGTCAACTTCTTTACAAGGAAAGCCCATTTGTAACATCCATGAAGGTGGCTTGTTAATAAGGGCATACAAGAGCATCTCCATCTTGAACATACCTAACAAAAACAAGTTGCTCCTACAAGTTGGATTAGGAGAAATCCCCAACCATGATTCCTATAAACAATTAGTTCTATTTAGAAATCTAAATCTACTAGGCAAAGTTGGTTAAGAATCTCAAGCAACTTTGCCTCCTAAGATGAGATTCAATCACTTCCCTTCATAATTAACTCCATAGTTATTGTGAAAACTCCCAACACTTGGCTTCCTTAATTGTCATTAAGACAAGCAAATCATTTCCCTAAACATTTTCATGTATGAAATTTGAATTTTGACCTTAAATTCATGTAACAAAAAATCCATTTAAAGTTTTTGAATTTTCTTTCAAGTTTTCTAATCTAAAACTAAAACTAAAACTAAAAAAAAAAATTTACATCCACTGAAACCCCTTGGATCTATTGGACAAGTTCCAAAATTCCTTTTACAAAATTATTTTATAAATTTATAACTCAATGCTACCTAGTGCAATCAAATCTATGACCTCGGGTTACCAAGCCAAAACTATTACCACTAAGTTGATCAATACTTGAATCACAAACTACACATCAATAGAATATTGTAAATTATAAAATTATTTGAAATAAGTCTTTTGTAATTTTCAAATTCTAACTACAATGATTTACATTTATTTTTCATTATGTATTTCCTTTTCACCATTTACAACTCAACTAGTACCTATTATGAAATAATAGAATTTGAAGAAAGAAAATGCAACAGAAAGTGCAGATTTCTCAAATGACAATTAAATTTTAACATTAATATGAATAATTTACATATATAAATGACAAATTATATTAAGAGTAAAGGAGAGGATATTTTTGGAGTATCAAAAGCAACCATGAACATATGGAAGGGAATATACTAATGGAATAAATAAGCATAACAATTCAAGAAAAATATGTTATTCAAGAAGCAACAAAAAAATCAAAGACAAGTAGACTTTGAAAGATATGTTATAGTAAGGAATGTGACAAATACAAAGAAGCTGCAATAGTAAGTGATGAGAGGTGAGGTACCCCTACACTCAACCATATGAATACGAGTGTGTATGTGCGATCTGGTCAAACTCCGTGGATGAACCAGTTGTGGCACCTAGACAGTTATACATTGATCGCAATTCACTGTCTTCCCACCTAGACTAGTATTTGCTTTGTCACATATGGTTTAGTCCAGAGTGAGGTGTATGATGTGATTTCTAATACTATGCTACTCCTAAAGACAATGAGAAATAACTTTATTAAGCTAATAAGCAACAAGAAATAAAATCTAAGCTAGCCAAAGTGTGATGAACATCCATCCTTAATCATCTGTATGCATCTTGGACTTCATGTACTACTTCTAGGATTACCAAGCGCACATTACTTAAAGCACTACTAGATACGCTACAAGGTTACCACATAGTTACACTTAAATGTTCATGCTTAAGACGTACTCATTCTGCATTTAAAGATAGAAATAGTAAATGACAATAAAAGAAATATTAACTAAGAAAACAGCAATAAATAATTAAAAACTAAGTGAATGCTACAATAATGGAGTAATCTCGATCTTTATTGCTAATTGTGTGCTTGTCCAAGTACGTCACACTCGAACAAAGGTTCCGTACAATTACAAGCATCACACTACAGGCATGCACTTGGGAAAGAACTGAAAACTAAAACTGATAAAAAGACTCCTAATGACTAAAACAATATCTAATGCTCTAATGACTCTTCCCCGTGTGCCTGAGTGCTATATTTATAGGCTAACATAGGTATCATGATATTGTATCCAGGTTGCGATATCATGTACCCAATATCAAGGCCTGGCAAACCATGATTCATCATACCCCCACAACTAAATAAAAACTCATCCTTGAGTCAAAAAAAATGAGAAACAAGTTCATTTGATTACACAATGTATAGGTATGGGATTATGAACTAACTATGGATTATTTCATGTCGTAGTGTGGGACTAGACAAAACAAAATTGGGACACCAACACAAAACACAAAATATAAAATTATTTGGAACTCATGTGGTTCCTGGTGGCGATGGCTCCTCCATGGGCTTTTTTCCTTTATCCTATGCTCTAGGCTTCAGAAATGGATACTTCTGAAGGAGTGCTTGAAGTTTCTCTTCTTCTATTCAGGGATCATGTATCATCCATGCTGATGTTCCAATGTTTAACGAAGTCAACACCTCCCATGAACACAGCAGTTGTGGGAACATCTTATTAGCTTTGACATACCATGCTGTAAATAATTGTCATTCCACCTTGTAAGCTTTGGCTTTGTCTCTAAATTCTTGATAATCTATGAGCCATCCAACCAAGTCTATTGCAACATCCTTTTGGCCTTGGTAGCTAGCTTTAACCACCTATAGTTTAGAGTTTGCTACCTCCAATATCTACAATGTCTTCTTCTATTTAGCAAACTCCATCTCATATTTTGCATAGGTGAAAACTACCTATTTTTCTAGCTCATTCCTCGAGTGCACTGCTATTAACATGGCCAAGTTGGCATACCACAAATTTGCTAACTCTATGTATTATGTGAGATCCTAGATCTGTAGGTCCCGGGTCTTTAATTCTACTTGGTGGGTGAAGGCATAGGTGTCCAGTACGACTTTCCAGTCAATGTGTTGAGCACTAAAGAATTTGATGTGGTCCTTAGCCATACAGATCTCTTTTTCGATGATCTCTTTATACATCCCCACCTAATCCCAAAAATGTTCCTTCAATTTTTCATGTCGCTTAGCTTCATTTTTCCATGTTCTTATTTCAATGATCATTTTCTGATGGATGGTATGTACCTCCTTTATTGAGAGGATTCTGTTCTCTCTGGCTAAGCGATTTATGTCTTGGTTGACTCTTATTAGTTGTTCTCACATTTGCTGAAAACTTTTCTCAAGAACATTCTTTTGTTTTTCAACTTTTTTCAACCAAATATTTTTGGTAGCAAGGAGTTTATTTTCTTCTTGTAAGGCCTTGAGTGCTTTTGCATGTGTGTATGCCTGAGCCTATGCTTTTGAAGCATCTCAATTAGCCTTCTCCTTTTCCATTGCCACCCTTTTATTCTCCACTAGCAATTTATTAAGCTACTCGATCCTAAATGATTCTAGTTGATTGACTAAAACAAATTGGGATGGATCCCACTATTTGACTTGTAGGGTAATGAACTTTTCCTGAAGTCTCCTCAGTTCATCTTCTGTGTGTTCAACCCTAACCCCAGCCATGACTAGCTTTCCTTTGGTCGAGATGAGGTCTAATTATGCCACTATGACATCTTGGGGGATGTCAAACAAGGATGTCACTACTTGCCCTATTTGTAGCAAGCGATCTAGGGCATCCTCATGTTCCACAGGAGTCATTGAGATGCTAGCCAGAACTCGAGCATCATGTGCTCTTGTAAAATTTGTCAATGGTACAACAGGGACATTGAATGATTCCTTGATGTGGTCTGCAACCACCTCTACTACTCCAACTACATCTTGGTGTTACATGAACTCCACTGTGGTGCCCTCACCAGTTTCTAATTGTACTTGAAATGATGCAGCATTTCCCAAAATCTATTGTGACCAATGCGATTCCCCTCCTCCTGTTTGTATTGAAACATTGGCCCTTGCATGATCGATTGATATGATGGGCTATATAGCATCATCGATCACCTTGAAGAGATTGGCCTCATCCCTACTTTCCCAACCGACCATTTCTACAATGGCCCTAAGATAGCTCATCGACAGTCGGTAATCTTGTAATAGCGATGGTAGTTGCTAATCTTGTTGACCCGTGGGCTACGTGCTAGGCCCTTCTTCTTGTTGTTGGCTAAGCCTCATGTCTAGAAGTTGGCTAGGCCCTACCGTTTGAGGTGTAGTGGGACCAATCATCTGCTCTTGTTCAAGCTCCAATGTTTCACCAACATCTTTTCTTGGTGCTAGTGGCTTCAGTAATTTGACATATGAAGCATTTTGAGCTTTTCTAGGGACATCATTAGTGTACCCCAGAATTTTAGCACGCCAACATAGCTTCCTAATTAGACATGGAAAGGGCAATGCAAACTTTCCTATCTTGCATTCTTTGAACCGCCTTAATACTTTTGTTAAATACAAATGGGGCATATTGGCATCAACCTTGCCCATCAAGATTGCGCTTCCTCTAACCGCATAGGTAGAGATCCTATTTAGCCCCTTCATTGGGAAGATGTGATAGCTACCAATTTTAAAATAAATTCTCTCTTCAAGGGCCAGTTCTCTTTGTTTGTCTTCTTTGTCGTACATCATCTTTAGCCATACTTTTCTTGCATCAGCATTGAAATGGGTGGACAAATGAGCAACTTTAGGTCCTATATTCGGAAGATTCAGAACTTCCACAATGGCCTTTATGAAGAAATCAACTAATATTCCACCAATGTCGATGGTGGTGCCTTCCTCTTTACTATGGCAAAATTGATAGGTTTCCCCCAAATACTATTCTCCACTTTCCCAGAGGACAAGCCATAATGGAGATCCCTTGAGTTGATCCTTGACTAGTTTGAGAGAAAATTCAATAAAAGGCCCAAAATTAAGTTCCACAATCACTACAACGAATGTGGACCTTTCCCAAATGACTTGAACACATTCTAGGGAAATGTGAGATGTTGTCCTTATTTGGGTGCCCTACCCTCTTCACCTTCTGCTTGACTAGATTGTGCAGTGACAGGGGTTTCTTGATGGATGCTGAACAATTGTGCCTCCTATTCTACATGCTCCACATGAGGTCCTTGGCCTCTGCCTCTTTTCAAATGTTTGGATGCACCTTGAGAAGGTCCTCCCTGTTGTCCTCATTTAGGGGTCATCTGTAATCACAACAAGATCGATTGTTAGTAAGGTCTTTTAACAAGGTTCAATTATCTTATACCTTACTCATTACCTTTAATAAATTTTGAATTCTTACTTAGTGTGATTTCAGAGTTAGAAATGTTTTCAAGAAAGTTCCCCTAAAAGTTTTAATGTCGGGCCCGATTTGCTCAGGTGACTCCAATTAATAATTTAAATGATTTGGATGAAGGAAGAAACTTAGTTTGGCATGAGTTCTTAACCTTTCTTAATATTACTTACCCCTATTATATCCTTCGGGCGATAGCAAATTTCAAAAAGGTTATGCATGAATTCTACCATACCCATCCCCCACAACTAAGTTAAACACTCTAGGTTTAATTAGGTTCGATCGAAAGGGAAATCGGAGTGTTAACAAGCAAGATATTGACAATTGAATGTTAGACTCTCAAAGTGCTAAAAATCGTGGAAGAAAATTGCAACAACTTCCCCCGTAGCAACTGTTGAAAATGACTTCTATGCACACGGGGGGTCCCATATATATAGGTCTTATAGACGCAATATCGCGTACGCGATAGCACGTACCCAATATCGTGTGGGATCCAATACCAAGTACCTGATATCGCATCTTATCCAAAATAGGGTACTTAGTAAAATTGATGAATTTTCAAGTTTTCAAGACCAAAATTGAAGAATTTGAGGTAGATTTGAAAGGTTTGGGGTAATGTCAAGTGGACAGTAAGGTACTAAGAGTGTAATGAAGTGAAATTAGACAATGAGGTTCTTTGAATAGGATGAGGAAAAAGGACATGTAATGACACAAAGGAACATTTGGTTGAAATAATAATAAAGGAAAGAATAGATTCAACAATGTAGTATTCAGAGAGTATAAAGTGATATGGTGGTGTGTGCAACAAGTACAAATTACAAAGTCACACAAGTGGGTCCTCCCCAAAGCAAGTTCCAACCTATCATGCCCTTGGGTAACCACACCTTAAAATGTTTGTAGGCACTAGAAGGGTTAAATGCAATCTACATTTGTGCAACAAAACACACATATAATAGGAACCACCGCGATGAGGTATGAATTCTATGCCACACAAGACACAAGTTAGAAATACTTATACCATGAGATGAGAGGAATTTTAGAAGGAATTGCAGAGATCAAGATGTGAGGTAACTTACCCTGAGCACAATGAATCCAAAGTGTTGTACATGATTAAAGTACTATTAGCTGATTACTCCAAGATCAAGACCAAGTCCAAACCTTTGATCAATGACATCCCATTGTTTCATCCCAATGATAGACAACCATAGAGCATCATGACAACAAGGTGTACGATCACTTGGCGTTTTGCACAAAGGAGGAGTAATTTGAATTTGTCTGTGATACATTTTTCTTGATCTTTTCTTTTTTGTTTTTCTTCTTTCTTTTCTTTTTCTTCTTCTGGCTGCTTTTGCTCTTTATCTTTCTCAACGGAAATCCAAAGAAGCCACCAACCTTCAGGCATGGGTGCACGTCTTTCCAACGGGACCCTCTAGAACATCATTGAGTTCCTTTATTGAGTGCCTTTACCACAACTCTTACTTCCATTTTTCGTTAAATCTACAAGGATCTTAGTACAACCAAGCTACATGATAGCACATACAGATGTCACCAAAGAGATTTCACAACTCCTCTTGATGTCACACCCTTGCCATTCTCTCTTAGTCCGTTGTTGTTTGCTCTAGGCATAATGCGTACAAAGTTACTTTAAGTTTTAATGATAACATGAATATCATCATACCAAAGTAGAACCTCTTATTAATAGAATGGGTGGGTGGATGTTGTGGGCTCACTGTCCAAATAATTAGTCACTTGTGACTCGATAGCATAGAACAATACCTCAACTGACAGGTCACATGAGTATTTTATTCATAGATGACATCACCCTCAAAAAGATAAAACAACGAATTAAAAAATGAAAAATTGTAAAACCAAAGAAAAGGAAAAACATTTACTAATTCTGCTTGTTAAAATGGGGGGTATCCCCCATGACTAAACCTTTGATCATGGCAAGAATTAATAAATGGAAAGTTCGGATCCATGCATGTTGGAACTATTGGGGTCTAGTCATATCCAAACCACTAGGTGTCTTTTGGAGTGATGGCAGGAATGTTCCCAAATTGGGGTTCACACACTTGATTAAAGTAGGCATAGTGGGGCAGATTATAAGATGTGGTCATCTGATAAGAAGCTGACCCACTATGGCACTCGTGACCATAAGATGGTATGCAAGGATCGATATGTCTTCCCACATGGTTATATTCATTAGGCCACATGGTTGTTGGAGTGTCGATTGGTGGCCTGGATAAGGTAACAGAAGGCATTAAGTTTGAAGAGGAAGGTACATCATCATGTTGGGCTTGTACTAAGCTGGAGGATGCAATGGTTCCAGAGCCATGCTGCTTCTTTCTACAACCATGCCTAAAGAAAGGACGTTTCTGATGATGTGGGGGATTCCCACTGTTGTTGATAGTAGTAGCACAAGTAATTTTTGTTGGTTAATGCAGTGGTGCAAAACCTTCCAATACAACTGGTGGGGATGTAGAAGGAGGTGAAGGATGAGAATATTGAGAGCAAGGAGAAGTGTAAGGAACATGAGGTAGTGATTCCATGGGAGGGGACATGGGTTGATGATATTTGGGAGAATGATAACAATGAGGAGACGTAGAAGATGTTGATCCAATTGAAGAAATAGGGTGTTGAACATAATAAGCACTTTGTGTTGGGGCATATGAAGGGTGAGGCCAGTTTGGTAATGGTCTCCCCCACAATTGGGGATCTTGCAACTACGGTTGAGCATAGGACTTCTATACAAAATCTGGATGTAGCATTCTTCCCCAATGCTCATGTAGATGTGACAAGATTGGGCATTGGCCTTTGAGATGATCATACAGGCAAACATCCCATTGATACTTCTGATTTGTAGTTGGGCCCCTATCCTTATTCCTTCAACCCTTCTTTCCGATTGTTGAATGGTGTTCTATCCTGTTTCTCAGTTTGGCATCCTCTGTTTGTTCTAGTTGTCAAAGTGATCTTGTGTGGTTTTACCTCTAATAATGTTTGCATATTCTTCGCATTTTTCATGTATCCACTCCATCATTTTATTGATCTTTGCCTCAATTTCATCTAGTGATTTTAGTGTTGGCAAAGATGGGAATGGTTCCACCTCCTCGAGGTGAGTTAATTTCTCCTCTTCATGATTATGGACCTTCATTACTTGAAGCGTTTGGTCCTATTGAGATCTTTCAACATTCTCCCATTTGGCTACTTCTCCTTCTTCTTTTGTTACCCACTTAATAAGCTCTCAAAATTGGTGGGTTCGTAGTTCATATAGTCGACCTGGGGCATACATCCCTAGGGTCTCCCTCGTTTCATTACAGAGCCCATCCATGATATGACACATTAGCCTTTCCTCAAAGAACCCGTGGCCTAGGCATTTGTTTAACAAGAACTAATATCTTTCTAAGGCCATGTTCAAGGGTTCATGTTGCCCCTGTTTCCAATCTTAAATTTGTCTCCTCAAGGCTGACACACTTACACAGGTTTGATATCTTTCATTGAAGAGTTCCACCATTATCGGCCAATGACGAATTGATTTCAACTTTAAAAACCTCTACCATACTTTTGCTTGGCCAACGAGTATCATAGGAAAGAGCTTAAATCTTTGCCACCCATTATCAATGTTGTTCCATGTACAGGCATCATAGAAGACTTGTAAATGATGTTGCATATCTGAATCATAACCGCTTAACAACTTGGGAAAGTTGTTTAAATCAAGCCTAGGTAGATGGCTTTCCTTATGATTCATGCAAGATATTTGAACAGCCTCTATTATATGCATTAGGCCCTTGGTGGCCAGCAGGGGTTCATTGTCACTAAGTAGGTTGTGAGTTTGTGAGTTGGAACAATGTTGTCTTTGTTCATGTTGGCATTCCTGATTTTGCCTATGGATTTGATTTTTATTTCTACATCAACCCCTTGAGGAATAGTCATCCGTGTCATGACCTAACGTTGAAAGAGCAGAGGAAGAGAAAGAACTGGAAGACTCATCATGACTTTCGTAAGTCTCCCAATCATCCCTTGATGTACTCTTGCTAACCATTGAAAAGGTCTTAAACCTTATGAGCCTTTCCATTCTATGGGATGTCCCATCCTCACTAGAGATGTTTGAGTTGGATGACAAGAATCCTTGAGTATCATTGGGGTGTCCATGAACATATGAAACTCTTGCATAAGATTGCGTACTCCAAACTTCTTCTTTATCATAAATTTCATTGGTTCTCCAATGAATTGCCTTGTTAATTGTTGCAATAGATATACTCATTCCGCATTTAGCAATAGAAATAATAAATGACAATAAAAGAAATATTAACTAAGAAAACAACAATAAATAATTAACAATTAAACAATTAAAAACTAAGTAAATGCTACAATGATAAAGTAATCTCGATCTTTACTGCCCATTGTGTGCATGTCCAAGTACATCACTCGAACAAAGGTTACATACAATTACAAACATCACACTTAAGATTTCGTACAATTACAAGCATCACACTACGAGCATGCATTTGGGAAAGAATTGAAAACTAAAACTAACAAAAAAAACTCCTAATGACTAAAACAATCTCTAATGCTCTAATGACTCTTCCCCGTGCACCTCTGAGTGCTATATTTATAGGTTAACACAAGTATCACGATATCGTGTATACGACATCGTATCCCAATATTGGGCCTGGCAAACCACAATTCATCAATAAATGCGACAAAACATAACACTTTCCTTAATTTATGAAAAATTAAAGACTAAAGAAGATAATTTTAGTAAATAAAAGACCTATTTTCAATTGCCATTTAATAAGGAATGTTTAAAAAATAAAATTCTTTATGAAAAGAAATTAAGAATGACCATCTACATTTACATCTTTACACTAAGGGAAGCATTAATAAAAATGAAAAATGTTAAAATCATTAGGTCTAATCTTATTCTTAAAGAGGTTTCGAAGTACAAGGAGATAAACCAGATTAGCTGGCTCAAAAATTTATTCAACAGTCTTGGACATTCGAATCATTGCTTGATGCTTCTCCAATCAATTGATCTCACTGGTAGTCTCACGAAGACATAAATTGATATTGATATTGATGAAATATTGTAAATTTGAATAATCTGAACATAAATTGATATTGATGAAATATTATAAATTTAAATAACCTGAAATTTTTGAGAACTCGGGCATTCAGTCATCTTCTAAGATTGACTCTTGATGCCAATCAAGATGTTGTGATCTTAACAGCTGCCGTATATCTGCGTTACACGCAAAATTACTTTTACAAATCTACTATGCCCATTAACTTCCCCTGGAATCAGGAATTGTCCTACATGATTCATGGTAGAATTTTAACTGGGATGCTTTTACACCGTTTCTTCCATTATACTTACTTTCAAATCCACCATTTCCATCAAATTCGCCTTTCTTGGACACTACATCATGGTGGCATTTTAGGCTTGTCTTGTTTGGACATTTTTCCCTGGGAGCATGTGCTTGCCGTGATTCTTTTCCATCTTTCTTTTTCCTAATCCTGTCATCCCAAGAACGAATGATATTACGTGTTTCTAACCGATTTCTTCTTGCTGAATGCTTTTCATCCACAGCAGAAAATTCATTTGGACTATAACCATTATAATCAAAAGAATCAGCTGTCCTCTTTCTGGATGAGGACGAATTTTTACTGTGTGAATCAAGATCCTTCTCTGAATGGTCTCCTCTGCTGAAAGCATACCGTTCAAAATCTATAGAAATATCCACCTTTCCTGTACACATGCTAGTCGCTTGTTCATTTTGTTGGCTGTTTGGTAAATGATGATCCACAATTTTGGCGTACTCAAATTCTGAAGCACCTCTTGAGTTTGAATCTGTTGGTATCTTCTTGATACTGTTTTCAATCCCAGAGATGTTTCTGCCTGGCATTGAAACATTTGGAAATGTCATGGGTAGCTTTTGAGTGCTAACAGCACCATGCCGCTGATCTTTATAATGGCTTGCCTGGGTTATATTTGAAGGGATTGTGACAGAAGAATTAGAACACTCAGCACCTCTTGAAGGGGTTGTCACTGGAATGTTGACATCTTTGGTCCGCTCTACTTTTTGTTTCAAGGATACCAAACTTAGCTTTACCTTCAGATCAGAAGTCCTGAAAATTGGCATTTAATATTAATCAGTCCAAGCACCTTTAGTGCCCCTTTAACAAAAAGCAGGTTAAATAGCCGTACTCTGTTGCATTAAGAAATTAGAAGTTAAATGTTTCTGGAACTTGTTTCAAATGATAATGCAACTCTCAGCACAAAAAAGGAAAAAAGTTCATTGAAGAATTTGTTTCATCGTTTCTTCAAAATTTGATGATTGAGCAGTCAAAGGGGACATGTAAATGGTTGATGCACCCAAGGAATTAGTGAACCAACAATACAACGATAACTAAAGTTGGGACAAATTTGTAGGTTAACTAATTGCATCAGTATTCAAAGAAATAAATGCACAAAAGAATGAACTTGGAAATACAACAATTGGATATATAGTAACTGGTGGGATACTTCAACTACTTGACCATATGTACTCTAAGACAGATAGCCAACATGATATTTTGATAGAACTTATGAAAACTTAACCGTGGAACCTTCTACAGCATAATACTTGTCAAATGAGATGACCAACTGAGCTACCTTTTAATGACCAACAAGTAGGATAAAATTTATTTACAAAGGTAGAGAAATATTTTGTAACAGTAAATTTAAGGTAAAAAGTCAAACTCAATAAAAAATTACATTGGCAGAATGAGATATCATTATAAATTCTGTATGTTTTGCGTCCTCAAGAAGACTACAATTTCACGCTGCTAGGGAAGACATGTCAGATGGATGGTTCCATCAATCAAAACAATAGCATTAAGGTTTAGGGATGGTACGCTTGATCAAAATGAAGAATTGAAACGTTAGTAGACAATGACAATGACAGGACTCCTCATCGTCATCCAAGAATTGGATCAACATTCCAAGAGAATAATCACCGACCCATTCAATCAGTGAAAAATCAACAAATGCATAAGAGATTAAAGCATTATAGATGAAATTGTTAAATTTGAAACAAAGTCTTATATTTAGCTCGACATTGTAAAGCCACTCAAGTTATGTCTTTCCCCTGTACTCACAAATATTTAACAGAAAATATGTAGAGAAACCCGGTGGTTGCGAAAAGCAGTCTCATTACAAACGGCATGAATAACCAAAACTGATACGGAGTCTAATTGCTGACTAGTGACAATGAAGATGATGCATAAATAACGTACTCATTTCGAAGCTCGGCAATTTGTTTGTTCTTTCTTTCAATCTCCAGTTTTGCTGTCTGTTATAAAATCTTTTATAATTAAATCCAGAACACTTCAAACGACATGGAATACAACTCTGGCATTTATAAACTAACCAATAAAATAAGGAATGACTTACCTTGTACAAACATGAAATGTTACGAATCAAGATATCCTTTTCCTTCTGCAATGCTTCATTCTGTATTAGTTATTTAAAAAGAAAAGAGAAAGAAAGTTAAGCAAACAGGTGATCTCATACATAGAATGTCGAATGATAGAAGACCGTAGTAACTGTCAAGCTACTATGAAGTTAATAGTGCAACTACCATGCAAGAAACAAAATAATCTTGCACATTACAAAATTGGAAAAGCGTTCTGTTCATGCTTTTAACTTTAAATTCCAGCTACAGGTATGCTTTATTAGCATGTGCTCAATTTTAAGCTAGTATATGCTAAGCTATAACATTCTTCAGTCATTTTATGACAATTTACTAGACACAAAAATATCACATATTGTCATAAAATTAGCTCATACACATAAGTTCACTTAATATCAGTGGGCAATCCATCCATTCCTCTACTTTTTCCAAAGAAGATAGGGCATACATATGCAAGAATATTTGTGGCAATGTAATGGTTAGGTATATAGCAAAGCAGTATAATAAAAGGAAGATAAACCCCAAATTTTATTCTTAAAAAATATGAGATGAACTGTTAATCTAAAATCCTTTCAACAAGGTGTTTGTTGGTCAATCTCGTGACTTGCATTTTACAAGAGAAATACTCCATTCCAGTAGGCTATAAAGGGATATAAAGGAATTAGCAAAGGAAACAGCTAAAACTGTAATACGTTCGACAGATCCCTACGTCCAAGTCCATCCATGGACATAATAATGGCCATAATAATAAAACACTAAGTTTCAATTTCATGTTTTGTTTAAAATTCTTTTCTAATGTACAAGTATGATAATTTTCTCATTCTCTCATTCACACTCTTGAGATGCAATGTACTTGTGAAGAAGTTTTAGTTTTGCCCATATCTTACTGTATCAATTATATCATAAAAAGTAGTTTTGTTCTCCAGTACTTTCAACTTAAGCAGCATTACATCTGTTATAAAAGAAAATCCATAAACATCATACAAGCCAACATCCGTTATCTATAACAAATAGTTACAACCCTTATGCAAGAGATATAATGGTATGCAACAAAATTGCATTTAAAAGACAAAATAAAGAATAATGCAGAAAACAGAGGGTTCACATATTGCCTCAAAATAAACAATGGTAGATGGTTGCAAGACTATGTAAACCAATAGAAGTCAGTTGTTTTTTCACATGGCACTTGAATGGTTAGTGCTTTAGAAAAAGATAAGCAGTCAGCCAGCTTTTTGCTTATCATTTTTCAGATCTGAAACTCTTTAAGTTCCAACTCCTATGTAGGTTCTAAAGTTCACTTTTGGTTTTGCATGGCTTCTAGAAGACATCTTTAAATGTCACTATTCTATCAACTTACCCATTCTGGTTTCTTAATCTTTTGTACTCTTTCAACTTTGATTTTTTTGTGTTTAATAGAGTTTTATGTAATTTAAAATGATGGTCATTGGAATGAGCAACTGTATTGAACTTTACAAATGAACCCAATTACAAAAACAATAAATAACAAATGAACCTGGTTACAAAAACAATAAATAACAAATTTCAGAGCATTCTCTACCTTCTAACACCTTTAAAATCACATACAAGCAATTGTAGAACACTTCCTTGAATAGGCAAAGAAAAGGAACAGGTTAAAAAGCAAACTGCTGTAGTTGTTTTTATTTTTTTCTAGTCACTATGAAATGAAATCAAGCTTTATCACATCCGAAGACCCATAGGATCTACTAGGCAGATATTATATTTTCATGAAAAATAAAGATAGACTCAACAAATTGACCAAGCACCAATGGGGGCATCAAAAACAAATCATACAAACTTTTTGCTATAGCATTATAATGCTGTCTCACATGGGTAGTAATAGCACAAGAAAGAAATATATGTAACTCATCTTCAATGGCTCCTGATCTGCATAACCTACAAATGTGCTCCAGAATGGAGGATCTATCATTCATTGATAACATATTTGAGTAATGCATGCCACATAATCCATAGCAAGCAATATTATTATACTGTGGAAAATATGGCATCCCACTAAGGTCCAGAAATTAAATTAAAAATACAAAAGTATATTTTTTTATTCTAATCCTAACCAAGTTCGCAATTTGGTAAAATAAGCTGTATATCATAAACTTAAGAAAAATGTAGAAGAAAAAAAACATTTCTATTTAAATAGTATCAAGGGAGGTTTTAATTCAAAGGCATACTATTTATATGCTACTATTCTTCATCAATTACAATGCATAATTAAATGAACAATTCGCAAAGCACAAATAAGATCTCATCATCTCAGAGTTGAAACAAATAAATGGCACAAAACTCCTCATGAATAATGAATATGCCAGTGCAATACAAATAGGACTGAAGATAAATACCACATTTTCCTGCAATGTCCTACATTGGAGCACATTAGACAGAGATAGAATATTCTAGTTGTAAATTTGATTAATTTGTTTCAAAGATTACTAACACTTGGTAATTTTCTTCATGATGTTTTCAAAACTCATAGCATGTATATTTCTACTTTCCAGCATATTCAGAGACTCTATGAACATAATAAAATTTCAGTTTCAGTTTCACCCTTCAAGTTAGCTTTGAAAACCTTACATTTAGGTCAGTTAGCTTCACCAAACCTTAGATTCAGGTCAAGAGTTCAAGCACCAAACGAAATTGTTTTAGCTACAGGCAACAAATTGGTTAGATGTTTAAAAGAAACCACTGCAAAATGACAAAGATTTTGATAAGAAACAACTATAAAATTCAACTTCGTTCGATTACATAATCTTCACGTAAGTTTTACTGGGCAAGCATGATAATATCTACGCGTCTATTGAAATGGCAGCAAAATAAAAACCAAATCCCTACGGTGAACTGTCTGTTAAATCCCTGCATCTATGTCAAAAACCGCCCACGAACGCAGTAAATTACCTGATTTTGCAAGTTTTCGATATTTTCCTGCATACGCTTGGACTCTCTGGAAAGTGTATCTATTTTGTCTTTCATCTGCACGTAACATTGCAGCAATTTACTTGAAATCTACCCAATCGGACCTTGAAAGCGGCGGATAAGATATTAACGAAACGATGAAACGCAAACGCCAATACCTCTGCAATATTTGGGCCATTCTTCCTTTCCATAAGGAGATCTGCATATAGATCTACGGAATCTTCATCGTATACCTGGTCGAAATCCATTTCGCAGGGCAAATATCTCAGATCACCAGATATCTGGGTATTGTGAACCTCGGCCATGGAATGTAGAATGTCTGATCTCCCAAAAAGCTGTGGTCTTTCACTGGAGCAAATGAGAACCCATACTTACTTCCACTTAGCTTTGGCGGGAATCCCTCTCATTTGGGTGTACTGAACTTTTTAAAATCCCGTGCATGAAACACGGTGTTTAGATTGGAGAGTGGTATGTTCAATTCAAAGGCCTATGCAAATACAGTGTGAAATAAAATAAAATTCAATAATATGTAAGGTTACAACTGCAAACCAGAGTTGATGAAGTACGAATTATCGAATGCGTATAAAATTTTAAATCTTTTTCTGGCCGAAGTAATAATTAAAATTGGTTAGCTTGTTGGTTAGCCTGTTTGTATAGTTAAGCATAAAAGAAGAAAAACAATATTAATGAAATGAAGCTTTATTATGTCTAAAGACCTATATAATGAATTGGATAGATATTACATTTTCATGAAAAATAAAGATTGATTCTACAAATTGACCAAGCACCAATAGAGGGCATCAAAAACAAATCATACAAGTTTTTTTGATATAACATTGTAACATTGTCTCAAATAAGTAGTCACATGGGTAGTCATAGTACAATACAGAAACATATGTAACTCATCTTCAAGGGCTCCTGATCTATAGAACCTACAAATGCGTTCTTCTTCAGGAAGTTCAATCCATCTTCCACTTTCAATCCTAAGATGATGAGAACTTAAACGAAGCTTGATAATAGCATTCTAATACTTGATGGGAATAATAGCATAAAGATAATGAGCTTCTACATCTAGTTTATTAGACCTAATGTGGAGTAAATAAAATTGTCTCTTCCTTTCCACGTGAGACCACATCTCTAAATGATTAGTTGGTGAATATGCTTAAGATTTTGTTACATGTCATACCAAGAGATATTTCATTTTCTCAACCATTGCATCCCCTAAAAATACCAACTACAATCTCACAAATCTTCAAGAACTACTTTAGAGAATATTTTTTCCTTTAAAATATGCAAGGTGTGGGTGTGTGTAATGAATTGGGACAAGGTTTCTGCTTCTAAATGTAATAAATCACATTCACATACTAACATTGAGTAAGGTATTTACATCTTCACCTTTAACTCGTTGAGAAGTGATGAGTCATGAATTTGCTGACAGCTGCGATAACGCACCCACGATATCGCATCTGCGATATCACAGCCGACGCAATATCGCGTACATGATATCGCAGCCCAACCCGCGATATCGCGGCCTGCCTCAATTTCTATAAATAAGAGGTGGCTTTCCCAGTTTTAGGCACTTAGATTTAGACCCTTAGCTAGACTCTTGCAGTTTTATCATTCCAGAGTTAGAATATTTCCCAGTGTATGCCAGCAGTGTGGTGAATGTAATTGTATGGCATCCTTATTCGAGTGCGACGTACTTGGACATGCACATGATCGGAAATAAAGATCGAGATTACTTCATCATTGTAGCATTCACTTAGATTAATTATTTATTTAATGCTTTCCTAGTTAATTTCTTCTCACCCTTAAACTCATGTTAAACGCGGAATGAGTATGACTCAATTACGAGCATTTAAGTGTGCCTACTTGGTAACCCAGTAGTGTATCTAGGATCTGCGCTTGGTAATCCCAGTGGTAGTTATGCATGAAGTCCAAGATGTGTACAGATAATTAAGGAACGAATGCTCATCGCACTTAGGCTAGTTAGATTCTCTCTCACACTTTCTCTCTTAGCTTAGTTAATCTTATTTACCATCATACCCAGGAGTAGCATTAGGTTAGAACCACATCATACGCCTCACTCTAGACTAAACCATACGTAACAAAGCTAATACTAGTTCAAGTGGGAAGACAGCGAACTGCGACCTAAGGCTAACTATCTAGATGCCACAACTAGTCCATCTGCGAAGTTCAACTGGATCATGCGTGTAACGCTCGTATTCGTATGGTTGAGTGTAGGGGTACCTTGCCACTCATCATTGGTGCCATTGCCGGGGACGGTGCTAGTTATCTAGATTAGTTATATCATACAAGGTCACTGTATAGGAATTAACAATATATCTTTTAAGAAAAATTAATTACAAAAAGTCACATACGAATTCACACACAGCTTCACAAGCATGCCTCTCCTACAAGACTATAATAATGCCACATCTGGTGAGGCAGTTCATTGGAGAACCAACGAATTAGATGACAATGAAGATTGGAGTACTTAACCTTATGCAGGAGTCCCCTACGTTTATGAACATCCCAACGATACTCAAAGACTCTCGTCATCCAACTCTGACACTTCTAGTGAGGATGAGACGTCCCGTAGAACGAGGAGGCTCGAAAGGCCTAGGACCTTCTCAATAGCTAACAAGAACTTACTTGGGGATGATTGGAAGACTTACAAAAGTCATAATGAGTTTTACAATTCCTTCTCCTCCTCTACTCCTTGAACATCAGATTGTGACACGGATGACTATCTTTCAAGGGATCAGCGTAGAACTAAAAATTGAGCTCACAAAGAAAATCAAGAACGCCAACATAAACGAAGGCAGCATCGTCCCAACTTACAAACTCACAACCTACTTAGTGATGATGAACCCCTGCTAGCCACTAAGAGCCTAACGCCAATACAAGAGGCTGTCTGAATCTCCCGTAGGCATCGTAAAGAGAGTCATCTACCCATGCTTGATTTAAACAACTTTCTCCATTTTTTAGGAGGCTATGATTTAGACCCGTATCAACATTTACAAGCCTTCTACGATGCCTACACATGGAATAACATTGATAACGGGTGGCAAAAACTTAAGCTCTTTCCCATGACACGTGTTGGCCAAGCAAAAGTATGGTATAGATCGTTAAAACCAAATTCAATATGACGTTGGTCAACAATGGTAGAGGTCTTTAACGAAAAATATCAAACCTACGCAAGAGTGTCAGCCTTGAGGAAACAAATCCAAGAATGGAAACAAGCACAACATGAACCCTTGGACATGGCCTTAGAAAGATATTATGTGTTGTTAAACAACTGTCCAGGCCATGGGTTTTCCGAGGAAAGGCTAATGTAAGGCTAATGTACCATATCATTGATGGGCTATGTAATGAAACTAAAGACACCCTTTGTATCATCCGAACCCAAACGCTTATTGATGAGTCGTGTGCTGGTGGTTGTGATATCACGTACGTGATATCTCAGCCGATGGGATATCGCGTACGTGATATCACGTACACGATATCTCAGCCAATGTGATATCACGTATGCGATATCGCGTCCTGCCTCAATGTCTATAAATAAGAGGCGGCTCTCCCTCATTTGACATCCCAGTTTCAGAGTAGCAAAGCTCTGGCAGTTTGATCCCTCCAGAGTTAGAATTTTTCCCGTGTCTGCCCACAGTGTGGTGAATGTAATTGTACGGTGTCTTTATTCGAGTGTGCCGTACTTGGACACGCACATGACCGGCAATAAAGATCGAGATTACTTCATCATTGCAGCATTCACTTGGTTTATTTATTGTTATTTATTTAATGTTATTTATTGCTTTCATAGCGTGGTGTGAGTACGACTTAACTACGAGCATCCACGGGTATGTACGGATAGTTAAGGAATCGGTTGCTCATCGCGATTAGTCTCTCACCCTTAAACTCCTAGAAGTGGAACGAGTACGACTTGATTACGAGCATTTAAGTGTGACT
>MNCI01006820.1:210633-227538 GCA_015680685.1 Gnetum montanum | reverse complement strand
GTATTGTTCATGATATTCTTTCCCTTATTACTATCCCTCTGATTCAACATTCCTATGAATCATCACATAGCCTTTTTCTCTAACATTCGAGGTTCTTATTGATAAATCCCACACCATCATAATTTTCGTGCCTTTAGAACTAGTTAAATTACCTTGGAACCCTTTAACAATCGTCCAGATGTCCTTAGTTTACATCATTTAATTTCAAAAAAATATATTAAAAATATTAAAAACTTGGTACATTCTGTAAGTGCCCTAACTTCGATGAAAATATATATATGTGACCCCCTTGTGCTAATTAACATCATTTGCAACTGTTCATGCAGGGGAAGTTTTTCAAATTCCGCTCTACGACTTGCAATTGCGCATTGCTTGCTTTCATATCCATAACTCGCTCACTGGTACTCCAATTTTCATTTTGTTTGAACCTACTTGAACCCGAAGTGTTCAACTTAGTCGTGGGGGAGGGGCACACGTCGAATAGCGCATAAATTTTTTGAAATTCATCACCGCCTGAAGGACATATTTAAGGGTAATTTGCTATAAAATTAAGAATAAAATGTGTCAAAAACAATTTCATCCCCTTAGCTATACTAGAGAATTAATTTTAGAAACCACCTAAGCAAAGAGGACTCAACATTATAATCTTTCAGGGACATGTTCTTCCAATAATTAACATCACACGGAAATAAAGTAAATCTTTCAGGCAAGTAGTAAGGTATAACCTAACTTTGGTAACAACCTCACTAATGCTTGGCCCTGTGTGACTGCAAATGGCCCCAAAATGTGGACAAAAGGAAGGTCATGCTCAAGGTGAAAGCAAATAACCTAGGAGAGGTGGAAGACAAGTCCCTGCTGGAAAACATGCAAAATAGGAGGAACAATCATTTAGTATTCATCAAGAGGATCCTCCTGGGGTACAATCAAGGTAGGTAGAAGAAGGAGTTGCTGCAGCGTCTGAAGAGGGACAATATCTCACGCTAACCTAGGATTGTGTTCAGACCATCCATGAAAGGTCCATATTCACTATTGTGATCATGGAATTAAACTCTGGACCTTTCGCAAAATTTTCTCTAGAGGCCATTAGGGATCACCTCAAAGGGTCCCCATTATGGCCTACCCTCTTTGAAAGTGGTGCCTGGTATTTAGGGGAAAGGTACCAATTTTGGCACAATAAAGAAGAAGGCACCATGGTTAACAATTGTGGTGTGACTGTTGATTTCTCTGTTCAAGCCATTTCGGAAGTATTAAACCTTTCGAATACAAGGACAAAGATTGCTCAGAACCAACTAGACACTTTTAGAACTGAGCAACTTAATAAACTATTGACAAAGAATAAAAGGGTGGCATAAGAAAAAGAGAAGGCTGACTGGGATGCCTCTATGGCACAAGCGCAAACTTACATGCACGCCAAGGCACTCAAGGCCTTACAAGAGGAGAAACTCCAGGCCATACTTCAACGCCATCAAATCCCAAGACCTGGAGTGCAAGAAAAGGGAAAGACACCCATGGAGGAGCCACTGCCACCAGAGTTCCATCCAATTTTGTAATCATAGGATTTTATTTTGTGTTGTGTCTTAATTTTGTTTTGACCCCACACTGTGGCATGAATCCATTTTAGCCAGTCAATAATCCCATACCTATCCACTGTGTAATCAATGGAGCTTGTTCTCACTTTAACTCGAGGACAAGTTTTCATTTAGTCGTGGGGGTATGATGAGTCATGAATTTGTTGACAGCTACGATAACACATCCACAATAACGCACCCACGATATCGTACCTGCGATATTGCATCTGCGATATCATAGCCGACGCGATATCACGTACGTGATATCGTAGCCCAACCCGCAATATCACAGCCTACCTCAATTTCTATAAATAAGAGGTGGCTTTCCTAGTTTTAGGCACTTAGATTTAGACCCTTAGCTAGACTCTTGCAGTTTTATCATTCCAAAGTTAGAATATTTCCCAGTGTATGCCTGCAGTGTGGTGAATATAATTGTACGACATCCTTATTCAAGTGTAACGTACTTGGACACACACATGACCGGAAATAAAGATCGAGATTACTTCATCGTTGTAGCATTCACTTAGATCAATTATTTATTTAATTTTTATTTAATGCTTTCCTAGTTAATCTCTTCTCACCCTTAAACTCATGTTAAACACGAAATGAGTACGACTTGATTACGAGCATTTAAGTGTGACTACTTGGTAACCTAGTAGCGTACCTAGGATCTGTGCTTGGTAATCCGAGTGGTAGTCATGCACGAAGTCCAAGATGTGTACTGATAATCAAGGAATGGATGCTCATCGATTCTCTCTCACCCTTTCTCTCTTAGTATAGTTAATCTTATTTACCATCATACCCAAGAGTAGCATTAGGTTAGAACCACATCATACACCTCACTCTGGACTAAACCATATGTGACAAAGCTAATACTAGTCCAGGTGGGAAGACAACGAACTGTGACCTAAGGCTAACTATCAAGATGCCACAACTAGTTCGTCTACGGAGTTCGACTGGATCGCACGTGTAACACTCATATTCGTATGGTTAAGTGTAGGGGTACCTCGTCACTCATCAAGAAGGAAACGTTTTTTGCATTATTTTAATATCTTTCCAAAGTTTAACACTAAATCCATATCCCCAAACAACACATCCATACAATACAGTGGGATAGATGATAATTTAAAAAATTTATTTTTCTAACCTTCCAAGCTCAAAGTCCTAAGTCCTTACAGCTGTTTTTGAAAATATACATAGCCTTGAAACCTCCCATTATTTTTTATTTGCTACATTTCCCCAAAATTTACAAAATTTTATAACTCGATGCTATTTATAAAACATAAGTACACCTCAAGATTTATAAAAGTTTATAACTCAGTGCTATTTAGTAGAATCAAATCTATGACTTAGGATCACTGAACCAATAACCATACTGCTACGCAAACACTTCATTGTTAGTTATAAAGTCAATTTGACTATACATTTTGAGGTAAATATTGTTACAAAGAAAAAATGTCTAAGTGGTAAGACTCTTTGTTTTAAAAATTATAAGTCATGGGTTTAATTTTGATGGGTAATGTTAAGTAACAAAGTTCTAATTGGACTATATATCTTGGGATGTGCCTATATTTTAATTATTTTAGAGTTCCAACAGCACCCCACCCCAACTCCTAAAACAAAAGAATTCAAGGTTGATGAGCAGTTGGGTATTTCAACACTCAACCATAGAAGTCACAAGTGTTCACATGCAACCAAATTGTAATCCGTGGATGGACAATGTGAGTATACTTGTAGTTAATGTTAAGTTCATGATCGTTGTCTTCTCACTTAAAGTTAGCAAGGTACAAATCATATGATATAACTCTTGGTGAGGTATATGATATATTGATATTGTTCAACTTTGAATGTGCTAAGTGCCAACATGGTAAAAGTGATTGTACATTCTATGTCTAAGTGCAATGAAAATATAAGGCTATTCTATCCTATCAACAATAACCAACTGTTCCTAGTTTTCTATACACATCCTGGGCTGATGCAACTATTACTAGGATTACCAAGTAACTTCACTACTAAGCAAATCAAGAATAGTTACACTTTATGCTTGAAACTAGTTGTACTTATTCCGCCTTACTAAAGGACATTAGAATGTAAAATAACTTGGGAAATGTAAATGACTATAAGAAAGTGAACATTATAAAAAGGTAAAAATTATGCTAAGTGAATTGTTGCAAATATGAAAAATGATCTCAATCTTTATTTCTGTTCATGAATTTTGTCCAAGAACAATCCACTCAAATAAAGAGTCCATACAATTGTAGTTCACCATAGTATGGACATTTACTCTAACTCTAACTCTAATTCATGAAAACAAACTACAATAATTTTGCTAAGTGTTGGCGAAAAGTTGTCTTTTCAATGCAACAGTGGGTTGGTATTTATAGGCATGATCATAGCCCACATTGTCGCATCTACGATGATATATGTAAAGCTATGATATCGTAGCTAGAATAGATAGTGGTTTTATAACTCTCTAACTAAATAAATAAATAAAATGGTAGAATTTGAAAGAACATAACATTACTTTATTTGGAGAACAATTGCTTCACGAAGATAGCTAAAATTGGGATTGCTTTGCAAATTTAATTTAGGGCCAAATGGAAAGTCAGATTTAGAAAAATTAAAAGAACATTTTGGGTGAAACAAAAGGCAAAAAATGCAATTCAAAGAAGACATGGTGGTAGAGTGATGAAGTGTAACTTGCTATCCAAAATAAGAAAAAATGCTTCAAGGAATAGCAACAAAGTGATAGCCAAGAAAATAGGCTTATATACAAAATAGCAAAGAAGGAAGTGCCATAATAGTAGGCAAAGCCAAACATAAGACTTTGGATAGTTTTTATGAGAAATTAGGTACAAAGGAAGTAGAAATATCTATTTATAAATTGGAAAAATTCATAAACAAGAAATTTAAGGACATGAATCATATCAAATACATCAATGAAATAGATGAAAGTATTTTGATAGAAGACACTTAAATTTTAGATAGGTGGAAAAATTGTTTTGAAGAATTATTAAATGAAGAATTCCCAAGAGAAGACATCTAATAAGAGGAACCAGATTTTAGTTTGGTTAATGAACTTTCCTTCTCTGAGGTGAAGAAAGCCTTATCAAAGATGAAAAATTAAAAATTTATTGAAATATATAACATTCTTATAGAAGCTTTTAAAGCATTAGGAGATACACAAATTTCTTTCCTTACAAAATTATCTAACACAATTTTGAAGGATGGAGAAATGTCCAATAATTGGGGAAATAGCTTTATTTTTTCAATTTACAAAAATAAAGGAGATGTACAAAATTGTACAAACAATAAAGAAATCAAGCTAATGAGCCATACCATCAAGCTTTAAGAGAGAGTCATACAAAAAAATCTCAGACTTGAATCAATAGTGTCAAAAACCAATTTAGATGTATGTCAAGGAGATCTACTATAAATGCTATTTTTTTTATATGCCTAATGATGGAGAAATTTAGAAAATGATAAGTGGCAAGTACCCCTATGTCCAACCACATGAATCATAGATGTTCACACATGATCCAATCGTGGATGGGACTAGTTGTGGCATCTAGATTGTTAATCATTGATCACATGATGTTGTCTTCCCACTCAGACTAGTGGTATCTTTGTCACATATGATTTAGTTTAAAGTGAGGCATATGATAATTGATGTTGATGTGGTCGTATGCTAATCTTGATAGTAATGGAAAAATTAATTCTTTAATCTAACTAACAACAAGAAGGTAAATCTAAACTAGCCTAGAGCGATGAGCATTCAGTCCTAGCTTACTGTACACATTTTGGGCTTATGTAATCATCAATGGATTACCAAGTGTTATGCTACTGGGTGAACCAAGCAATAACACTACTGGGATTACCAAATGATTACACTTAAATGTTCAAAACCAATTGTACTCATTCTACTTTACTAATGAACAATAAAGTAAAGTACTTGGAAATGTAAGTGATTAAACTAAGAAAACAATAAAAACTATTCTAAGTAAAATAGTAAAACTAAGTGGATGCTGCAATGATGAAAAGAAATATTGATCTTTATTTCTAGACATGAATTGTATCTAAGTACACTTCACTCAAATAAAGATTACTTGCAACTACTCAACACCACATTGTGGGCATTCACTCTATTGCTAAAACTACAAAAACAGACTATAAGAATCTACCTAAGGATGAAATGAAACATTTTTTGGATCCATGCACACAAGTGTTGTATTTATAGGCTACACACATCCCATGATATCAAATCTACAATGATGTAGCTTGTGCTATGATATTGAATATACGACATCATAGTTACGATACCGTTCAAACAAATGTAATACAACATCAACGATATTGCATCAATGATATCCTAGCCAACTGATGATTCATCATACCCCCATGACTGACTAAAAACTTGTCCTTGAGTTAATAGGATGGGACCAAACTTTCTTTACAAAATTAGAAAGGTATGGGATTCTTGACTGACTCTAACTACTAATTGACTTTGAGTGCCACAGTGGTGTGTATAAAAAAATAACATAGTTACATGAAAAAACAAAAATAAAATTTAAGGTGATTTGATATAGTTCATATTTCAGGTGGTGATGGCTCTTCCATCAAATTCTTCTCTTTATTTTCAGGCTTATGGAATTGATATCTATTTAGGAGCACTTGAAGTTTTTTCTCTTCTGTCCTCATCTTCTTTTCCATCTGCTCCCTCTACTGAGTATGGCACAGAGACTCCCTTAGTTTTAACTATTGAATCGACTTGTTTATTTCACTAGAATTGGTATATTTCTCCTAAGTACCATTCATTGTTGTTGGTTAGTGTGGGTCATAATGGAGATTCTTGGAGTTGCATCTTTACATCTTCTGTGTTGTGAAGGTTCTCCATTTGGTATCCTCTTCAGGGTTCTCTACAATCAACAAGGGTTTGAGATTATTAGGGTATTCTTGTCAATTCTTAATAGTTCTTTACTTTGTTCATACCCTTGGCTAAATCAAGTTCTTATCTTATTATGATTACAGAGTTTGAAAAATTTTCAAAAAGGAACCCCTTAGGTGTTAGCTATATCTTTTAGTTACTTATGATCTTCTATCATTTTTCTTGCTTATTATGGCCTAAAATAGTTGATATGATCTATTAGGAGTATTATCTAAATCTTTCTAGCCTTAGTTTGATTAATTAAGTTTAAGGTTCTTATTATCTCTTTGTACTTATCCTTTATAGTACCTTCCAGTGTTAAGAATTTTTGGCTCATATTTCCAAATTTTCTCTTATATCACACAATGCACCTACCATAACTAAGTTGAGCACTTTGGGTTGAATAGGATTTAAGAATTTTCAAAATTGGAGCTACAAGGGTGAAGTTATGGCCTTTGGAAGCTAGTGTGCAAGAGAGTTGAGTTAAAAACTGCAAAAACTTCTCTTGCTACAAATGAGAGAAATGAAAAATTTTACTAACTCCTATGTTATGTATACTATTTTTATATGTGTGACATCGTAGATACGACATTGTAAATACAACATCACCATTGAAAAGTTCAAATTTTTCATTGATATTTCTTGGGAAAAATGAGTCAAATGGAATATTTGAAAGATGTAAAGCTTATTTAGAGGGTCATGGCCATTAATGATGCATAGTTTTCAAAAATTTGGTGTTAAAAGTTCCTAAAGAAGGAATCTCGGACAATGAAAGTTTATTGTATGTACAAGAGATGGGTAATGAATTTATGATGCATGGAAAAAGTATTAGAGATTACAGGAAGTATTTATTAGATTTTGGATGATCTTGGAAGACACAAGATGATGTGGAATTGCTTGAAAAGTATGAAATACAAGAGTTATACAAGTGGGTCCTCTCCAAAGTAGGCTTTAGCCCTTAATGCCCTTGTATAACAACGCCTAGAAGTGTCCTTGGGCACTTAAGGAGTTGAATGTAACACATACATATTTAGCAAGACACACATGTTAGTACCATCAAATTGGGAAAATAACATTATGTTACACAAAATCATAAGTTATGATTATTTAAATAGTGAGATGAAATGGGCTTAGAAAGGATTGCAAAAATTGGAACATGAGGCTTCTTACCATAGGCATAATGAATCCTTGTGTGTTATTAATGGTTAAAGTAATCATTAGCCTTTTTGTCCAAGATTCAAACCAATTCTAGACCACATTCCAGTGAAATTGCATCATTTCATCTCTTGGAGTTACAATTGTAAGATTGTTAATGTTACAAGGAGTATTGTCACTTGGCGTATTGTCCAAGGAAGGAGTTTTATTCACAGCACATTGTTTTATTTTGAAATTTCTAAGAAGTCACTTACCTTTAGGCATGGGTAACATGTCTTTCCAATGGAATCCCCAAAAATTTATTTTGTGTTATTTTATTTTATTTTTTATCTGTCTCAATCCTTTTAAGATAGCACTTATTTAACTCTTATTCCCATTTTTCGTTAGATCTATAAGGATACAATATAACCTTACCAATAGGATAGAACTCACAACAGTAGTCCAAAACAATCCACAAATCCCTATGATGCCACATCCTTTACATTCCCACTTGGTCCTTCACTTTTTTGTCGAGGCATAATGATCACAAATTTACTCTTAGTTGTATGATGGAAAAAAATTATCATTATGGCCATGGTAAGAACCTATTATTATTGGAATGAATGGATGGATGATGTGGGCTCACTGTGCAAATAATTAGTCTCTTATGACTTGATAACATAGAGAAATCTTCATCTTATTGAACTACATCTTGCCTTTATTTAATGTATCTTATTATATTCAAAATTATTTGCAAAGGTTTTGAAGCAAAGTATAAAAGAAATGAAAAGATAGTAAGAATTGTGAAAAAGTGTAAAAAATGAAAAATGTTAAAAGAATTAAAAAATGTAAAAGAATGTCAAAAAATTTAAGAAATGAAAAGTATTAAAGAATAGGAAGAATTGTATCAAAGAATTATGAAAATTAAAAAGAATTGTAAAATAAAAAGAAATGGAAAAGCACTTAGTAATTTCCAAATCAGCATAAGACATATCCCCCATGACTAAACTCATGGGCAAGTGTTTTGAAAATGCTCCATAGATCCCCTAGATCATACACTCTAGGTGGTTCACTTACCACCTTTATTAACTTAACTTTTTTATTATTATCCATGTAATTTTGATGGTAGTTGAGTTTTGATCATCTAAGTACCTATTTTCTTTCCCTTTTGGTGTATGATTATGATTTATTAGTTTCATTTTAAAATTTTTAGTTGGAGTCATTTTATTAGATTGGGAATTAGTAAGTGATTCAGATGTTTCCATGCATGTTTTAGATAATTTTTGGTTCTTAGTTAGAGACCACAAGTGTCTTTTGGTTTTGTGGCTTCTACTCTTTCTTTCACACACATTTTTTTTCACTATTGTGGACTATTATAATGACTGTGTTGACATTCTAGAAGGTTGGTCCACAACTACACCCTTTGTTCTTAGTAATGCATGGAATTGCCTATCTCTCCATAGTGATAGGTTCATCTATTATGTTTTGCATTGGAGTGGTAATGGGTGTTGGCTCTTGCGTAGGATTAGGAGGCATTGTTTTAGTGAGGAAGAGTGTTTCACCCAGTTGGCCTTGTGCTAGTTTTGATGAGCCAGTAGGTTACAAGTTTTGTGCTCATGTGTGGAAATTGTCCTAAAGAAAGAACATTTTCAAGATTGTGGTTTAGATCTACTAAAATTATCATTTACATGTATGTTCATAGCACAAGTGGCATTCTTTCATTGATGTTGTAATGCCAATCCTACCTGTGTTGTTGGTGGTGACATATGATGGAGGAAAGTATGAGAATATTGAAGATGTTGTGGAGCATTAGAGGTTTGAGATGGTGATCCCACAGGGGATGTTGTGGGTTGATGATATTCAGGAGAGTGGTAGTAGTGATTTGAGGTAGATGAGTTAGGACCAATCAGGGAAACATGTTGCTAAACATAATATCCATGTGAGTCTAACTGGAAATAATGGTAGTGCTAGCTTGATGATGGCCTCCCCCATGACTATGGGTTTTGCCACTATGTTTGATAGTAGTTTTGAGGCTGATAAGAAATTCCACTATGATAGTATAGGTAGTTGTAGAACTGTTTATAATTACCTTGTGAAAAAGGTAATTTCCTAGGCATTTGCTTTTGTACAAACTTGGGATTCAAAGCAAAAGCCCAATACTCATATAGATGTAACATGATTGGGCAATAGTCCTTTGGATGGTCATATAGGTAGATGTCACATCCATCATCCTCTTCTATGGTTGTGTTTATAGGTTCTTCTCCTACAATTGTTTTTCCTTTTTGCTGATACATGTTCCTACCTATTTTTTTATTCTTTTTCCTCTTCTTGCTTTGCTCACTATATTCTTTTTGCATTACTCTCTCCTCTATGGTTTTCACACAGGTTGTAACTTTGTCATTTATGAACTCCCATGTCTTATCTATCCTCACTTCAAGCTTAGCGATAGATTTTTGTATTGGTAGGATTTGTTGTGAAATCACCTCATCAAGAGCTACCTCTTTTTCCTCATCATATATATGGACCCCCTTCTTTTGAAGAGTTGGATCCCAGTTATAGTCCTCTACATTCACTAGTTTACATAGCTCTCCTTATTCTTTTGCCACCCACTTAATTAGCCTTTGTATCTGATGGGCTTTCAATTTGGATAACCAACCTTGGGCATAAATCCCAAGGGTCTCTCTCATTTAGTTACAAAGTCCATCTATGATGTGAAAATGTTGCTCTTTTTAAGAAAACCCATGGCTTAGACATCTATGTAGTAGAGAATAGTATCTATCCAAGGCCATATCCAAGGGTTCATGATTTTCTTAATTTTATCCTTAGATTTATTTTCTTAGGTTGGACACTCTCGCATAGGTTTGGTATTTCTTGTTGAAGAGTTCCAGCATTATGGACCATCTATGGATTGAATCTAGTTCCAACGATCTATACCAACTTTCAGCTTTTTCTATTAGTGTCTTAGGGGAGAGCTTAAGCTTTTGCCACTCACTCTTAATATTCTGCGAGGCATAGGCATCATGGAAGGCTTGTAAATGATGTTGTCAATCAGAGTTATAGCCTTCCACAAATTTAAGGATGTTATTCATATCAAGTCTCTTAATGCGACCTTCCCTTTGATGCCTGCAGGGTATTCTAACTACCTTCGTTATTAGCATCATGCTCCTAGTAGTTAACAAGGGTCCATCATCATCAGACATGTCATGGTGATAATTTCTATTTCTAGTTATTTGATTATGATGATTTCGTTCATGCTCACATTGATGATCTCGTCTATCGCTACTTTTATCTTCATCTTGATTCCTATTTCTATACCTATGTTCATCTTCCTTAGAACTAGACGTGGAAGAGGAAGAGGAAGATGGGAAATTGGGAGAATCACCATGGCTTATATATCTCTCCCTATAGTCGCTTGATTTATCTTTTTGAAGTTTCAAGGAGGCCCTCCTTGTTCTAGGACTTACTTTGTCTCCCCTAGAATTGTCTGCATTAGTTGAATGTACTCTTTGAGTGTAGTAAGGATCTAAATGAGCATAGGAAATCCCTACTTGTGATTGTTCACCCAATTCACTTTAATATAGATCCTATCATTTATCCTATGATTGTTTTCATCATATGATGCATTATTGACCCTATGTGAAGAAGGCATGGTTTTGTTTCATAATGTGTGTGACTTAAAATATTAATGTTTTCTACAAGATAGATCATTAATATGTTTACAACGATTATGTATAATATAACTAATATAGATAGCTAGCACCATCTCCAACAATGGCACCAATGATGAGTGGTGAAGTACCCAACACCCAACCATACGAGATACAAGTGTTCACGCACAATCTTAGTTGAACTCGGTAGATAATGCAATGTGATCATATCAATAATTAGTTAATGTTCATGATCATTTTCTTCCCATGTGAGTTAGTAAAATAAATGCATATATGGTTTAATTCACAGTGAAGTATATGATAATTGATGTTGAACTAGCCATTATGCTCCTAATAAACATTGATGAGCAGTGAGATACCCCTATGCTCAACCATATGCAGCACAAGTGTTCACACATGATTTGGTTGAATTCCATGGATGGGACTAATCATGGCATCTGGATTGTTATTCTTTGATCACAAGTTGCTATTTTCCCACTTGGACTAGTGGTAGCTTCATCACGTATGGTTTAGTCCAAAGTGAAGCACACGATGTTATCTCTAATTCTACGCTACTCCTAATGATGATAAAAAGGGTAAATTAATTAAATTGATGGATGAGGGAAAATAAGATCTAAACTAGCCTATGTGCAATGAGTATCTACTCTTAATCATCTGTATACGTCTTGGACTTCATGAGACTACTTCTGAGATTGCCAAGTGAAACACCGTGAAAATTGTGAGTCGGCCTTAGGCAAAGATTCGCGATCAGGCACGAATACATGACCGAATTCTAGAAGGGAGAACAAGGCAGAGTAAGGAAAAGAGATGTGTAGCATCAAGTCTTCGATTTCCTTTACAGATTTCCAACATCACTATGTTTTATCTTTGTACGCTATATCATGCGATGTAGCGTAATGACGCTTAGCATGATTTTGTTCAACATAGTCTAGTATCGGAAGGCGACTTACTTCGGCATCTAGAGAGGCTTAAGCAGTGTAATATGCGACTTCTTGTATATTTTGCTAAGTCTTTTGTCCAAGGTAGAGTTTACGCTCTGTCGCGCACGGCAGCGTAATGAGCTTCGAAAAAGTCAAAGGCAAAGTCCAAGGAAGCGCAACAGATCAACTCTTTTCTCTTGGCGTGCGGATAGCTCATCTTACGCTCGTTACGCAATGCAACGTATCTCAGCGTAATGCATTGCCAAGCTAATCATCGTTTATGCTTCACTACGCTTGGCGGCATAAACGAGCGTAAAATAGCTTGAATCCATTGTTTTCATGCTTTGTTACGCTCTTGCACGCGACGCAAAGCGAATGAGCGTAATGTAGCCCAAAGTCAGCTGAGACATGCCCGACGCACATTTGTTATTTACACGCACAGTATGCAAATAAGTGTATTGTGCGTAATCACAAAGTTCAACACAAAGATGGTTAGGTCAATGACATTTCGAAAGGTTTGAAACACGTGTCATCACGGCCAGACCTTCTCCACACGTTGTCAAACCTATAAATACTTCAGTTAGCGAAAACATACAGAGGATAGACAGACAGAACAACGCAGAGACAAACATAGAGACAGAGAGAGAGGAGCATTATTTTTCTGGCAATTGTTTGGCAGCATCATTTTTCCAGAGAGACAAGAGACATTTCACTTGAGCATTGGCAGCAGGAGCGATTACCCCTTTGGCGAAGACACAACTTTCTCCATTGGTGATCGTTGGCAGTTTCGAGCAAAGACTACCTAAGGCAAAAGGAGCAGATCAGAGATCAAGAGATCATCTGGTGTGGTTTGTGAGTTTCTATTGATCAGAAACAGTTGATCGATAGACGTCAGTACTTGACCTTCCTTGCATCCCATCTCTGGCCTATGAGGTAGATCAAACTTCATTCTGTACTTTTGCTTGGACAGTTTTCTTGTTATTTTGTGTTTGCTTCACATCAAGTAATCGGGGTCTCCCCACTGTAACATGGTATACAAAATATTTATTCTTCAAGTCAAAGTGTAGATCTTGAAACCACGCGTTTCTCTCATGTCTGCCTCCTCTTATCGTGTTAGCATTATCATCGTTATAATTCATCTACATTGCTTTTCTCTCATTTTTGTGACTCGTCGAATCAAATCATTCCATGCAACATTCGTGATTTCCATCGGTTTACTAATTTAGTAAGTCCCTGTCTGATCGACAAGACCGTTCAGGGCACCGTGGATTCGTTTTTCTAGCATAGCCCTCGCACGGATCCGTGGTCAAAACTGTGTACACGGAATTTTGTTTAGCATTTTCCAGCTGTCGACATTTTCCTTCGTTACAGTTTTCTGGCACTAGAAGGAGGGTCTAGGCTCCGATTCGTATCTTTTACGGGTAGCCTTGTTAGTGATCTATACCTACGTTGCCAAAAACGTGAGCGTAATACCTCTAGGGAAGTTTACGAAAGTTCGTGTGGTGTAGATCGGTTACCTTAATGATTCCTCTAGAATCCTGCAGGGTAGAAAGCCTAAGCGCGATCTTCTTTGTCCATCCCTTTTTCTCTTAGATCCAGTCATTTATTGTCAATTAATTTACCTGATCAATGGATCCATCTTACGCAACCACAACCGCCATGGTCGCCGCTGACTTGGATGCCACATCTGTGAACCCTATCGCTGTTACTAGGCCAGCTCCTGGTGCAGCGGGACCTCAGGGACCATCGCGTCAGTCATTGAGGCTACAGGGAAAAGATCCAATATTTACTGTCGTGACCCCCGAGGAATACAACTTTATCTGTGTCAAGATCCAGGTGAAGCTTGCCCTTAGCCGAGCCGAAATCGAGGCGAAGCGAAATTTCGAGATGATCCATCGAGGGGGCCAGGATTTCACCCCAACAGCCTATGACATCATCCCTTTAATAGACCAGCAACATGAAATTATAACACAGTTGGTCATGGCTAAGAGCCAGGTTGCACGGGCTATGACGGAACCCCAGAATGGGGAGGAAGAAGATGATGAGTTTGCAGCCCAGTCTGAGCATTCGTATCACACCCTTAGTCCCCACACTTACATCAACCCATTATTCCCTCTTAACGAAGAGGCTGCCTCGCTCAATCCGACCATGATCGCATAGACGCATGTCCCCATCATTCCGCAAGGCACTGCATAGCCCTCTGGGCTACAAGTGCAGGTACCCCACAATAACATGGGGGCGGTCTCATCACCACGTGTACTCAGCATTCCGGCGGTGGTTCCAGCAGCCACCGTGCCCCATTTCATTCTGCAGATCCAACCCCAAACCATATCCACAACTCGCCCGATACAAACCTTATCTTTGCTGCCCCCTCCAACTCAACAGATCACCGCCATCGTGCAGCCACAACTACCTGTCCATCAGCCTACCGCGAGTCAGTGGACCTACCCCGTGGCACAACACAACCAGTTTGCGGTGTACGGTGTGCAACCCTCGGTGGCACCCGCAACGCAGATTCCGCAGGTGGTCCCGCAGTATCCCTATCCTTATCCCGCGTAGCCGGTGGCGGCCAATCTCTCTTCCCAAACTGGTGGATGATGGTCTTCACAGGCATCCCTGTCTGCAGGGATTCCTGCCCCACCATCTACTGGCTAAACCATCCCATCATTTCCACCGCCTGGCCCTGTTTTCCCAGGTCAGCCCCCTGCTCTTCCTGCACAGACACCTCCATCAATAGGTCTGGACCAAGCCTTTTTACTTATTCAAACCCTCACTGAGGAGGTTAGGCGCCTTAAGGCCGTCGGCTCAGACACTATACAAATCATGGACCTCTACCAAGATGATCCTATTAGCTCAGCGGTCCCTATGCTGTCATTGCCACCGGGGATGTCCTTGCCTCATTTTACCAAGTATAATGGGGAGGGGGATCTTAACGCTCATTTGGTCACGTTCAGATCCGAGTCCTTGTTGTTACAACAATGGCCACACACGATTAGCCGCGTCTTTGCTATGTCCTTGACAGGGAAAGCTCTAGATTGGTATCGAGCCCTCCCACGCTCTTCCATTTCAACATTGGAAGAGCTGCTGACACAATTTGTGGCTCGCTTTAAGTACAACTTAAAGTCGGAAGTCACGTTAGACCAACTCATGGAAGTGAAACAAGATCCTCTCGAACCAGTCCAGAAGTTCATACAGTGCTGGAATGCTACTTTGAATGAAATCCGTGAGCTAATTGCGGACTCACATTTGCTGGCCATCTTCAAAGGAGCAGTCAATGACTTTATCAAGTCAAAGCTGTATTATCTTTCCCCCAACTCCTTACATCAGGCCTTCACTCAGATTAGAAGCATACAAGATGCTGTGGAGGCCAGCAAAGACCTGGCGTATGTCGCCTACAAAAATGCATATAACAAAGGCAAGGAAAAAGGCAAAGCGACAATGACGACAGTGGCTGCGCTAGCTGAAAGTGCAAAGAACAAGAACAAGAAAGCACCTACAGTGCCTCCTGAGACCACGGCCAGTGCAGACAGCACTAGCCAAGACATAGTTGTCCCTGAAGGGCCCCCCAGCCAAAACCAAACTTTGAGCATAAAGATCGCTCGAAGTATACAGCCCTGCCTGTAAAACACTCAGAACTGTTGAAACAATTGCTAAGGGCAGGATATATGCAATCCAAAAGGGTATCCGAAGAAGCTCTGAAGCGTCATAGACGTCATTGTGAACTGCTGAAGAACCCTTCTCTAGCCCTACCTAACGAACCACCAGTTCCGAGATCTTTTAGGCTGGACCGTTTCTGTGACTACCACCAGTTGTGTGGTCATGACACAGATTACTGCTGGGCGTTGAAGGATGATATTCAACGCATGATCGATGATGGTCATTTAAAATTAGACGGCAGTAATCCAACGCATTTGGAAAACCAAGCGTTGCATGTGTATAAGGATCCGCTGAACGCAAACGACACACCTTACATGATCAATGTAGTGAGTACGGACGGTGAGAGGAAAGTACTACCCAAACAGCCATTTGTTTTGCGTGTACCTACCAGCTCACCAAGGGGGGCAAACCTTTCATCAGCAGCCAATGGTGTCTCGAGGCCACCTTTCATTATACGGGGACCTTCGTAGAATACCCCTCAGCCACACAGTAACAGACAAGCCACGGCTTTGTCTGTGCCCATGCCTAGGGCACCCTTCATCATTAGGGCGCCAAAACCACCAGCTGCTCCTCTCACGCAGGGGTAGACCTCTAACCAAAATCATCAACCATCACCTGACAAGCGAAAGGGAGAGGACACATCTATTAATGTGACGAAAGGTCATTTTACGCTCAGCTTTCCTAAGCCTAGGCCCCTGGCCTCTGTGCCTTCGCCTGTACCTAAGAAACAGAATAAAGGTGCGGAAACGCAATCGCCTCTCTTGGCAAGAAAAAGAACAACCCCCCGATTGACACTGTTCCACCTCGGGAGATTCGTCTGTTGGGCCGAATGGAAGAGGACAAGGGAGATAAACAACCCAGTTGAGAGAAGGACCTCCTCGACGCATTTACGCAGGTCAAACAGGCTCTCAAACAAAAAAATACAACACTGAGCCTCTATGACCTGCTTATGACGTCCTGGGAACACCGTGAGGCTATGGTCCGCATGCTTACATCCATATCTGTGAATGAAAGCTTGCCAGCGGAGGAGGAAG
>MNCI01006820.1:177126-210242 GCA_015680685.1 Gnetum montanum | reverse complement strand
GGGGTTCGGAGATAGAAACATCGGATGATCAAACCTATCCCCAAATCCCTCAACAAATCGACACTAATGATGACAGTCTAGCCTGGGCCAACCGCCATTTCAGGATGGCGGCGTAGAGGAGTCAGATCGTAAATCCCCCCGCCCTTACACAACACTCAACGTGAAGGCCATTAAGAGACAACTGAGGATTGATGGTTGAAGAATGGCATTTCCTCACATTATCACGTTTTTATCAGCTATCGCCGTTTGCATTAAGCAGTCTATTTTTCATTCAATACATATTTACGCTATAAAAGTTTTTGATTTTTACGCTTGCCATCTCTTTACGCTATTGCATTTCTTTTACGTACGCTATTCATGTTGCTTAATCACTTTAGCCTAATTACGTAGAATTGTATACTATTATCATTTACGCTTCCTATATTACGCAAAGGTCCCACAATGGCCTTAAACTAGTTATGGCTCGCAACGACCTTAAACTAGCCATGGCCCGCAACAGCCTTAAACTAATTTCCAGTTCACGCAGACTCCTATGACGGCCCGCAATGGCCTAAAACTAGTTCTGGATTACGCAAATGCCGACAATGGCCCACAATGGCCTAAAAATAGTCCCCAGTTTACACATATGGCCCGCAATGGCCTTAAACTAGCTCTTCCATTCCATCGGCATAACTTAGGCAAAATCCTTAACAATTACGCTTACGCTTTGCAGATAAAAATGCAAAAGACAAAACAAAAATGAATAGCATTTAAAATTGCCACAAAAATCTCGTAGCTAGTCTTCCAGTCATTAGCATAACCATTGTTGATTCCAATCAATAAAACCATGCGTAAACCACAATTACGCATCTCCCCTAATGCCACTATCACCAGTATCTCTTAAGTCCGGCTCTAGCCCTAATGGATCATCCTCTAGTGGACCTTCTCTTCTGGGAAGTATTCCTTCATGAGGAATTTTCTCTTCGTGAGGTCCTTGCTCTGGCACCGGCTCCACAGGGGGACGCTCTTCATCACTACGCTCCTCTTCTTGTGCTTGCTCCTCAACTTGCTCGTCTTCTCTATCCCCTTTGGGCACCTAGATATAGAAAACATATTAGCAAGAAAAAACTTGACAACACAATAGGAAAATTTAGACTTAGCCATGATTAAACTTACTCGCGATGGCCCTACTTCCGCAGCAAAAGGAAGCTTTTCTAGGCCGGCCCATAGGTGCTTCATAATTTCCTCCTCAGTTAGGTCCGACCACACATCATCTCCCAAGGCAGTTCCAGCTTTCACCTTCCCTTTTTCCACGCTAGTCTAGCAAGGCAGGTCAGGGAAGAATGTAGGGACTGTAGTCTAGCCCCCAGGGAGAGTCATCTCCCTTTCCGGGGACGCACTTACAGTCGCCTGCTCTTGGAACTTCTTGAAGGCTTCGGATGCTCCAATGACGTCAACAAAGACTTGCAAGGATTGAGCTTTGACGGCAGAATCGCGGTAAAGTTTACGATAAGCGATGCTTTCTTGCTTATACATATGTTTGTGGTCCTTTTCCTTCTGCCCCCACTCTTGCACACTTGCATAGTAATCCCTCCAATCCTGGCTTTTCTGAGCTAGGAGCTCTATCTGCATCCACTGCTCTACCAACGCTCGACTAGTTTGCGCGCTGTTTTTGATGGCGGTCCAATAACGGGAGTAGTCAATAACAGCTATATGCCAGTCCTCGTCACCTGTCTCCCACGCCTGTAGGAATTCGCATCGTGACTTCAGGTCTCCGACCTCTTTGGTCAGAGACTCAATCTTCTGATCTGACCTTTGCAGCTTTTTCCAGAGGTTCTCATTTACACCTTTACTCTCCCATAAGGAGCGAGTCGAGCGTAACGCACATTTACGCATTTCCTCATAAATGTGGTGTGGCACGACCACCCCATCCGATGGAGGCTCCACTGTGTCCAAATCAATGGGCTCCGTTGGGTCCCACCAAAGGCGAGCTCCTAACAGCAAACATTATCATTGTATATGACACATTACCACTGTATAGTAAAATAAACCTTTTATAGCTACAGCATACCAGCTTCAGGATCGATGTGCTCGAGGTGCTCGATCATATCACTGACAACGCCCTCCATGAAAGCAAACTTGTCAGGAAAGTCTCTCCACGCTCTGCTCACAGCGATAGACGTGGATGCATTCTCTTCTCCTGTAGCGTATTCAAGTTAGAAATTCTAATTATTAACCGAATTCTGCAAAATTTCCAATACGCTCATTACCTCTACTGGTGACAGTGGCAACCTCGCCAACATCTTCCACCTCCTTCTCCTCTTCACGCACATGAGTCTGTGCGTCACTGGTTCCAACAGCTAGGGCCTCCTCACGCACAAGGGTCTGTGCGCGGCTCACTCTAACAGCTGGGGCCTCTTTTTCTAAAACTAGGGCCCCTTCCCCATGACTTAGTATCACTACCCCTGTTTCAGGGGTCAGCTGCTCCGTAATTTTCACTGGTCATATCACAATACTCTTAATATATCATTAAAAATATTCTAAGTAAACATTGTGTAATACAGTTTTCAATACATCTCCTTCACGCTTACCAGGCGGAGGCTTACTCCATTGAACCCTAACTTCCACAGTTCGTCCTGTACCGCTTTCAAGTTCCACAGAGGCCTCAGTTAAATGAAGCCTTTTGCGCCGAGCTGAGGGTTCTACAATTTCCGCTGTCAAACGTTTCCCTCGTGAGGCATCGCCAGTGTAAGTAGGCATTATCCCGCCTACACTGTCGGGGGGCCTCGCAGTCGAGACGCCGCCAAACCTTTGGTCGTTATAGACAGAGATTCCCCAATCCCTTCCAGAGGATCCTGCCCACGGGTAGTGCTGAGGATATGTGTANCGGCCTTCCCATAAACAAGAAGGCGAAGAGGAGTCTCGACTGCTAGAAGTGGCTGGAGGAGTGGGTAAAGGTCAAGAAGGAGCCTAAAGGGATTCCTTGTGAAAGAATCAAACTAGGATTCGTGAAGACAGTTTATCCCCTTTTCCGGGCCTGGACTTTCCCCAAAACGCTCTCGCAAGGGAANCGAATCCTAGTTTGATTCTTTCACAAGGAATCCCTTTAGGCTCCTTCTTGACCTTTACCCACTCCTCCAGCCACTTCTAGCAGTCGAGACTCCTCTTCGCCTTCTTGTTTATGGGAAGGCCGTCAAAGGGGACGCCAAAGAGGTCTGCAAAGAGCTGAGTGTCAATGTCAAAACTTACACGCACGTGATGCACGCGCTTGCAAAAGCGCTCTGCCTTTTCGCTGAAGGAGTTGACAAGGGTTAGCATTTCGTTGGTGGGGATATCAGGAGTTGCGGCTAAAAATAAATGCATTAGCCTCGCTTCTCGGATCTTGGTGACCATCGCAACTGGGGCCGCCGCGTGGCCGAGCCAGCGTTGTGCATCCTTGATGTCGCCGTAGCGGAAGAGGACGGTATTCGCCTCGCGGCTGGAAATTGTAAGGGTAATCTCCCGGGATTCCCTGACTAAACAATGTAAGACACAGGTCAAATAAAAATACTATTACGCAACGTTTACAATTCACAACTACACCACGCAACAATAAAATACACAGTAGTTTTACCAGGTCCAAATGGCAAAGGAAATGGGGGAAGTTTCCTCTACATGTCCTCAACGGTAAGGGGCGGATCCAAGGTACAGTCATCATGTAGCCACCCGAGATTCTGGGAATTTTCAAAAGCGTCAGCATAGCAGGTGGGGTACTCATGAATGTTGAAGCTGATCTGCCCCATCACACTAGCGCGTACATTGCTAGTTGAGGTAAACGCCTTTATTTCCGTTTCGGTCCATGACAACGTATCACCATCTCCTACTAACCTGTTCTCATGAATAAAAAACCTGTACCATACCACATAGGCTTATCTTACGCTTTGCAAAACCCAGACAACAGACATATAACAAAAATACAGTCAACAAAACTACTTACCCGCCTGAATAATACACAGTGCCTACTGGGTTCTGGAAGTAGGTCGAGACATGATGGGCCACGAACAAAGTGTTATATGCGTGGTAGCAACTAAACTGGGCCATTTCCCAGATCCAACTTAAGCACCTCAAACCTCGAGCGCTAAGTTCTCGGTCCTCGGGATGTCTAGTATCGATGGCTCCATCTGTCAAGAAAGCTAGAATCCCCTGTGCAGAACCCACTAGCAGGTGCTCAAGAATGGCACCAGCAATATCACCTGACAAATTAGACCATATAATAACGTTGTAGTTGCGCAGTAAGAACTGTAGAAACTCCAGCGCGCCCTTTAGAAACCATATGGCCTTCCCATACAACCGAGTTTGCGGGGGAGGGACATTAGGCACGATCAGGTTTATACAGCATAGAACCCTAACAATATCCAAGACAATCAAAATAGGCTTTAGCATAATACTGTATAGAAAACGTAATGCATAGATCAACATTTAGATTCACATTTGCATGTTTAAATACAAAAAAACCTACAAATTACGCTTAGTTATCCATGCCGAAATCGCCCAAACCCTTGCAACAGCGCAAGGTTTGTCCCTGACAACGGCGATAGACACAACCCCATTAAACCCTCGTCTTAACGTGAGGTCCATAGTCTAAAACCCTCATTTACGCGAACAACGCTACAACAATAAACACTGCTAGAATAACACAAATACGCAAGAGATGGCCTACCGGTTCAAGGGTGTAGGGTCCCTCACTTCGACCACCGCCTGTGAAGCGCGCTCCAAATTCTCTTACACCTAGTCGATCTTAGCCAATTTCGTGTTCTTCCTTTTTGCTTTAGGCACCATTGTCACAACTTCAAAACCTTCACAATTCCGCACGTTCACGTCTTTGAAAACTACATGTTCCAATCTTCCGCTCCTCTTTTTCTCGCTTTGTAACAGTTAGGAATTTGNTATCGCCTCGTAATCAGGTAGCTTTAATTACAGCCTGTTTACAATATTCAAAATTCAGTTAGCTTTCCACGTTCGACAACACCACGTCATGCTTTCTCCTAATCATTTACGCATTTGGCGATTTTGCAGGACGGTCGGCAAATGGACGCAACATTTTCAGCACCTCTAACTTTGACAGGCCCATACGGGAAAATAATTAGGCAATTCGATCCTACGCTAGTAGAAACTCACCCTCCCTTCGACGACGTGACCATAGCCACGTCAGAAACGTCCCTAGAATGGCCAGAACAGTCGACGCGCACGCTAGACTTGGAGGCTGGGGATATAACTGAAGACCCCCTCAATGAGGTTTCTATCCTTACGCATAAGGGTGAAGCCAAAACGCTTAAGGTTAGTTCTTTACTAGACCAGAAAATGCACGATTCCATAAAACAGGTCTTGCAAGACAACATTACGGTATTTGCGTGGTCATACGAGGATATGCCAGGACTAGATCCCAGGTTAATTCAGCATAACATAATCTTAGACCCGCAGATTAAAGCAACTAGGCAAAAGGTACGAAAAATCAAGCCAGAGATCATGCTAGCTGTGCGTGATGAGATCACCAAACTGTATCAGGCTGGTTTCATCCATGCATTCGATTACTCGGATTGGGTATCTAACATTGTAGTCGTCCCAAAGAAGATCGGAAGCATACACATCTGCATAGACTTCTGAGATTTAAACAAGGCCACAATCAAGGATAACTTCCCACTACCAAGTATTGACCAACTAGTCCATACGATAGCTGGGCATGCGCTTCTGTCCTTCATGGATGGCTTTTCGGGCTATAACCAGATTCGCATCAACCCAGAACATCAGTTGACCACAACGTTCATGACGCCCTGGGGTACCTTTTGCTACACCATGATGCCTTTCGGCCTAAAAAATGCCAGAGCAATGTATCAACGAGCCATGACATACATCTTTAGTGATTACCTCTTAGGGAGACTGAATGATTATGTTGATGATATAGCAGTTAAGTCTTTGAAGTCAGAAGATCATTCGGAAGACCTAGAGTTAGTCCTCAAAAGATGTTCCAAATACGAGCTCCGGCTTAACCCAAAGAAGTGCGTATTCAGAGTCAAAACCAGATGCATGCTGGGGTTTGTGGTGTCAGAAACTGGCATACAAGTTGACCCTGATAAGGTCAAAGCCATTGTCGAGTTAATGCCTCCTACAGACCTCAAACAATTACGCGGGTTACAAGGACGATTACAATTTATACGCCGGTTCATCTTGAGATTAACCGACAAGTTACACCCTATGCAACATTTGCTTAAGAAGGGGGTTAATTTCGAATGGACGGAAAATTGTCAGCGTGCGTTTGACAGCCTAAAAAAGGAACTCCAACGCTTACCAACGGTTTTCCAGCCACAAAGGGACCTACCATTTTACATTTACCTCGCAAGTTCGGACGTAGCGTTAGCGGCATTACTCTGCCAAAGGAGGGATGATGGGTCGGAAGTGCCCATCTACTACTTGAGTCATGCTCTGTGTGTGTACAAAACGAGGTACAACGAAGTAGAGCGTAATTGCCTAGCATTAGTATTTACTCTAAAAAAGTGTAGACATTATTTTGTCCGTAGCCAAGTTAACATCATCTGTAAAAATAACATCCTTAGGGCCATTATGCACAACCTATACGAAAGTAGTAAAATAGCTCGCTGGAAGGCTATCATGGTAGAATTTGATCTGCATTATATTGGCCAATCTTCTACGAAAGGCCAAGCGATAGCTGACCAGTTAGTAACGTCACCAATTAACAACCACGTAACTATAGAGCCTGAGTTCCCAGATGAACATGTACATAGTGTAAGCCCTGTCTTAACAGGCCCCGAAGTGACGTTGTATTTCAACAGAGCTTCAACTGCTAGAGGTGGCAGTGCTGCCACCGTTATTACGCTATCACGCTATCACCTGAGGATGTGCATCTTCACGCTTATCGCTTGACCTTCCCCTGTACGAACAATGTGGTAGAGTACGAGGGGCTCCTCAGGGGATTACTAGCTACAAGCGAACTAGATATTCGACACTTGGCAGTTAGGGGTGATTCGATGCTCGTCATCAATCAGATCACAGGAGTCTACGCCTGCAAGGCTGCACATTTGCAGCCCTACTGCAATATCGCTAAAGATCTTCTGAAGCAATTCGCGATCATCGATGCCCAACACGTGTCACGGAATGATAACACATTGGCCGACGCACTGGCTACTCTGGCCTTAAACGTGTCCTCACATCTACTCGACACTTGTCCTACTTTAATAACAGATTGTATAGGTCCTATCATTCAGGCTGCGCACATATCTTCTCTTCTCAAAGAAAGCACGCTAGAATGGTATGACAACATTAAAACTTACCTCCTACAAGGCGAGCTACTGCACGAACTGACACGCATGCAAAAAGATGTAATCCGCAAGCGAGCTAGGCAGTACATAATCATAGGAGACAGTACTCTCTGTAGACGCTCTTTTGATGGCGTGCTGCTTACCTGCATTAATAAGGACCAAGCACAACATATCGTTGGCGAGGTTCACGAGGGATTATGCGGAGGACACGTAGCACCACGGGCTATGGCTTCAAAAATTTGCCGCTTAGGGTACTACTGGCCATGCATGGAAAAAGATTGCCTGACAAAGGTTAAAACTTGTGACACGTGTCAGCGTCATGCAAACCTTATACACGTGTCACCTACAGAGTTACATACGACTCAGATAACATGGCCCTTTCAACGATGGGGACTAAACATTATAGGTCCCATCACGTCGAAATCTTCTGCAGGTCATAGTTTCATAATTACCGCAACTGAGTACTTTACGAAGTGGGTAGAAGCTATTCCTTTAAGGAAGATCACATCCCAACAGATTTTCCATTTCATCTTAGACAATATTGTAACCAGATTTGGTCTCCCGATGACTATCGTGACCGACAATGGACCACAGTTTAGTAGTACGGAGACTAAATCCTTCTGTGATAGCCTTGGCATTAAACAATATTTTTCCTCGCCCTACTACCCGCAAGTGAATGGTCAAGCTGAAGCAACAAACAAAGTCATCATCAATTTGCTCAAGAAGATGCTCGACAGCAACAAGAGACGGTGGCACGAAAAAATCCTCTATGTGCTATGGGCGTATCGTACTACATGTAGGACGGCTACAGACAGTACGCCCTATAGCCTAGTCTACGGATCTGAAGCAGTGCTGCCTCTCGAGTTGCAAATTCCTTCTCTGAGAATGGTCCTCTCCACGATTATAAATGAGGCTCAACACACCGAGTCCCGGATTATGGATTTGGACTTAGTAGAAGAGAAATGAATACAGACGCTTGATACAATCGAAAAGTATCAAGATAAGCAGAGGCAAAAACATCGTCACAATCTTTAGCAGTGTCCGATCAAGAAGGGAGATTTAGTTCTCAAAGCTGTTCGTGAACCAGTAGGCAAATTCTCTGCAAACTGGGAGGGCCCTTTCTTGGTGATTGATGCGTATAGTAGTGGAGCATTCAAGTTAGTGGATGTTGACGGCAACGAGTTACCAAATGCTGTCAATCATATATATCTGAAGCGGTACTACATATAGTTGCATCTCCAGTGTATACATCAGGCATGGCCATCATCGTCTGCTATGACGCTAAACTGGCAACAAACGTCCGCTACGACGTAAAATTGGCACTCCCTTCACGCGTCCGCCACGACGCTAAACTGGTACTAACCATCCGCCACGATGCAAAACTGGCAAGTTGTGACCGTCCGCTACGACGTAAAACTGGCAATGTTATACAGGTCCACCAAGACAAAAAATTGGCATCTTTTGCATGCGTCCGCCACGAAGCTAAACTGGCATCGGCTGTCCATCATGACATAAAACTGAAAAAGGTAAGTAACCATCTGCTGAGATATAAAACTAGCACAGAAGTGTCCCTGGGTCATGACATAAAACTGACATCCGCAGCACGGTCTGCTGAGACCATAAATCAGCCTCACCACCATCCACTACGACGTAAAACTAGCATTTTTCGGTCTGCCCAGACTTTAAACTGGGACCATGGTCTGCTGAGACTTAAAATCAACAATGACAGTCTCCCAAGACTTAAAACTGAGGCTCACAAAATGCTCTCATGCAACTCAAGAGAGCGTGATTATCTTTGTGCAGCTGCAACATACGTGGGATGGGATGCTGGGACAGTCCCAGCGTCACTACCTCACCGGCATCCTACTGATTCCTCGGATGTGCCGAAGGGCATACTACTGATCCCTCAGAGATACCGTCACTGCACCCATTTCAGTGGTGGTGCCTCTGAGAGGTTCGTTTCGCTGTCCGGAGCCCCAAAGGCGTTCTCATCAACCACGGCTTTGGGGATCTCCATTCATCATCGCTATTAGGCTCTGGCTTCACAGATTCATCTGGCCGGTTCTTTGCACAACCAGTCATATGCGCTGAGTCTGATGTTCTTTGGCGATGATATGTTGGGCCGAGCGTTAAGGGTGAAAACTCAGGCCTCGTGCTGCGGTTCCTCCTTCATGGCCCGATCACTTCATCTTGCCTCTAATAGCACTTGTTTCAACAACCTCGCCTCTAGTTTGCACAGACAATGGCATCCTCTGTTTTCTTCTGTGGTTGTAGGTTACTTGCTTCGAGGACATCGTTGAAAGGTGCATTCATCTGAATGGTAAAGTACAAACAGCGTTTTGAAATTGCTGCTCAGGTTAGCCTATCCACTTAGAAGTGCATCCCTCTTCCCCTTGTGACCCTACCCTTGGCTCTTAATCCGCTTCATCCCTACCATCTACTTCTTGTATGCAAAAGCTACATACGCAAGCACCCGTTTTCCGCACTCGCATTGCCATCAAGTCCACAAACTAGCGTAACACAATTAAATGTCATAGCAGAGATATCGCAGAAGTGACGCGCTGTGCTCCTTTTGCAAGCATTCCTGCTATAGTCTGTAACAGAGAAATCTCAGACTGATTCGCTATGCTCTTCTGAAAGCATTCTTGTTAATATAAGTATGCATACATTTCTGTGTGTTCAATGAGCGTATTCCATACTTCCGCCATCCTAACTCATTTGAGTCTTCCCCGAACCTGTTTCCTGCCAAATCATCTTATCTCCCATGCCCTCCATCCTTGCTCTTCTATGTTGACAGGGCAACACTTGAGTGGCCATCGATGGACACTGTTGGTACTTTTACCAATCCGGTGTTTCGTATTCTTTGTCGACGTCTTTCGGGCAAGCCCTCTAACCGTCAACAAAGAGGGGCCATTGAAACACCATGAAAATTATGAGTCGGCCTCAGGCAAAGATTCGCGATCAGGCACGAATACATGACCGAATTCCAGAAGGGAGAACAAGGCACGAATACATGACCGAATTACAGATTTCCAACATCACTATGTTTTATCTTTGTACGCTATATCATGCGATGTAGCGTAATGACGCTTAGCATGATTCTGTTCAACATAGTCTAGTATCGGAAGGTGACTTACTTCGGCATCTAGAGAGGCTTAAGCAGTGTAATATGCGAATTCTTGTATATTTTGCTAAGTCTTTTGTCCAAGGCCGAGTTTACGCTCTGTCACGCATAGCAGTGTAATGAGCTTCGAAAAAGTCAAAGGCAAAGTCCAAGGAAGCGCAACAAATCAACTCTTTTCTCTTGGCGTGCGGATAGCTCATCTTACGCTCATTACGCAACGTAGCGTATCTCAGCGTAATGCATCGCCAAGCTAATCATTGTTTACGCTTCACTACGCTTGGTGGCGCAAACGAGCGTAAAACAGCTTGAATCCATTGTTTTCATGCTTTGTTACGCTCTTGCACGCAACGCAACGCGAATGAGCGTAATGTAGCCCAAAGTCAGCTGAGACATGCCCGACGCACATCTGTTATTTACACGCATAGTACGCAAATAAGTGTATTGTGCGTAATCACAAAGTTCAACACAAAGATGGTTAGGTCGATGGCATTTCGAAAGGTTTGAAACACGTGTCATCATGGCCAGACCTTCTCCACACGTCGTCAAACCTATAAATACTTCAGTTAGCGAAAACATACAGAAGACAGACAAACAGAACAACACGGAGACAAACATAGAGAGAGAGAGAGAGAGAGGAGCATTATTTTTCTGGTAATTGTTTGGCAGCATCATTTTCTTAGAGAGACAAGAGACATTTCGCTTGAGCATTGGCAGTAGGAGCGATTACCCCTTTGGCGAAGACACAACTTTCTCCATTGGTGATCGTCGGAAGTTTCGAGCAAAGACTACCTAAGGCAAAGGAGCAAATCAGAGATCAAGAGATCATCCGGTGTGGTTTGTGAGTTTCTATTGATCAGAAACAGTTGATCGATAGACGTCAGTACTTGACCTTCCTTGCATCCCATCTCTGGCCTATGAGGTAGATCGGACTTCATTCTGTACTTCTGCTTGGATAGTTTTCTTGTTATTTTGTGTTTGCTTCACATCAAGTAATCAGGGTCTCCCCACTGTAACGTGGTATACAAAATATTTATTCTTCAAGTCAAAGCGTAGATCTTGAAACCACGCATTTCTCTTGTTTCTGCCTCCTCTTATCGTGTTAGCGTTATCATCATTATAATTCATCTACATTGCTTTTCTCTCATTTTTGTGACTCGTCGAATCAAATCATTCCATGCAACATTTGTGATTTCCATCGGTTTACTGATTTAGTAAGTCCCTGTCTGATCGACAAGACTGTTCAGGGTGCCGTGGATTCATTTTTCCAACATAGCCCTCGCACGGATCCATGGTCAAAACTGTGTACACGGAATTTTGTTTGGCATTTTCCAGCTGCCAACATTTTTCGTTGTTACACCAAGCGGATGTCATTGGTTATGCCAGACAATATAGTTTTGGATTACCAAGAATCTACAGTTAAACGCTCGTGATTAAGGTGTATGGATTCTGCTTTATAATAGGAATAGTAAATAGCAATAAATGGAAAAATTTAACTAAAGAAAGTAGTAAATAATTAATAATTAAAAGTAATAATAATCTAAGTGGATGCTACAATGATGGGAGTAATCTTGATCTTTATTGCCAGTCATGTAATGTGTGCAAGTACATCACACTCAAACAATGGTGTCATATGATTACAGACATCACACTACGGGCATGCATTTGGAATAACAATCTCTAAGGAAGAGAAACTAAAAACTAAAACTTTCTCCCTACTTCCTACATACTACATATTGTCACAATTGAGTGCCCAAGTGCTATATTTATAGGCAAACCCAGATGAGGCGATGTCAAATATCTGATGTCACTTGTTGGCTCTGATGTCGAGTATCCGATGTTAGGGCTCCAACATTGCATATTTGACTTCAGGACCTAACAAGATGATGAATCATCATACCTCCATGACTAAATGAAAACTCGTCCTCAAGTTAAACAAAATGAGGAACAAGTTCTTTACAAAATATTAGGTAAGTATGGGATTATTGACTAACTTAAACAATGAACAAAACAATTGACTCTTGCATGCTATAGTACAAAAATGGAACACATTATTACAAAGCAAAAACAAAACTAGGAAGCTCATTTGGTGCTTAGAGGTGGTGGCTTTTCCATGGGTCGCTTCCCTTTGCCACCAACCTGTTGAAATTTGTAGTGATTGAGCAATGCTTGTAACTTCTCCTCCTCCATCCTTGGGTTGTGTACTATCCAAGATGTTGTGCCGCTGTGTGTTGGCACCGGTACATCCTAAGGATATGGTAGTTATAGGAACATTTGATTTTCCTTCATGTACCAAGCCGTGAACTGTCGTTGTTCTTCCTCAAAGGCCCTAGCTTTATCTCTGAGTTCATGGTAATGTGTCAATCTTCAAGCTAGGTTCAAGGCTACATCCTTTTGTTCTTGATAGCTAGCTTTAACCACCTCTAATTCAAAGTTTTCCACCTACAATGTCTACAAAGCATCCTTTTGATCTGTAAACTCCTTCTCATATAATGCATAGGTGGTTGCCACTTGTTTTTCCAGCTCATTTTGGGGATGACCTACCATTGACATGGCAAGGTTGGCATATCTAAGGTTACCCAACACCATGTATTCTTTCAAATCTTCTATTTGTAGGTTATTGTTCTTGACTTCCATTTGATGGACCAAGGCATAGCTATCCAAGATGGGCTACCATTTAGGTTTTTGGGCTGACAAGGAGCTAATGTGGTCTTTGGCCATCTAGATTTCTTTTTCATTGATTTTCTTGTACATGGTAACTTGGTCACAGAAATGCTCTTTCAATTTTTCATGCTTTTTGGCCTCATTTTGCCATGCACTAATTTCAATTGCTGAATTTTAGCAGAGTGCGAACCTCCTCCATTAAGAGGGTTCTATTTTCTTTGGCCAATCTGTTCATGTCTTGGTTGACCCTCACTAGTTGTTCTCTTAACTAGTGGATGCTTTCCTCTAAAATGTTCTTTTGTTTTTCCACTGTGGTTAACTTGGAATTTTCTACGGTGAGTTGCTTATTCTCTTCATGTATAGTGGTCAATGCCTTTTTGTATGCATGAGATTACGCATCAGTAGCAAAGGCATTCCAAACTACCTTCTCTTTCTCTTGGTTAGTAGTTACTTTCTCTTTTGTTAACTTGGTTAGCTGCTTTATTCTGAATTGTTCAAGTTGGTATGGTGCAACAAAATGATTGTTTAGCTGCTTTATTCTGAATTGTTTAGCTCTTAGGGCTACCAACTCTTCTTGCAATCTTTGTATTTTTTCCTCCACATGCTTTGCCATGACTTTTGCCATGACCAACTTCTCTTTCATGGTGATGAGATTTGATTAGGCTACAATGACATTGCTGGGGATGTCAAACAAAGTGGTTATTACTTGGCTCGTCTGCAGCAATTAATCAAGCACATCCTCATGCACCGCAGGAGTCATTGAAGTCCTGACCAATATTTGTGCATCTCTAGTTCCCATTAGATCTGTCAGGGGCACAACAAACATGTTGAATGATTCTTTGATATGATTGATAATGACTTCTACTGCATCCTCATGTTGTAGTACACAACTGTGGCACCTTTCCTAGTTTCCAATGTTACTTGGAAAGATGCGGTATTCCCATAGATTTGTCATGACCATTGGGATCCTTCTCCTTCTAATTGTATCAAGATCTCCTCCCATGTTGGGTTAGCTGACACTGTGGACTATACGACATCATCCATGACTCACAAGAGGTTGGACTTATCCCTACTTCCCTAGCTAACTACTTCAGCAATCTTCTAAAGATGGCTCACCGAGGGCCTATAGTCTTATAGTGGTAGCAGCGCCAGAGCTTGTGCCTGTGGGTGCTGTTTAGGCTTGCATTGTGTTTCTCTCTATGGCTCTACCTCCTTTTTTGCTTTTTGTTCTTAACTAAGATCCTTTCTTGGTGGTGCAAGTTTTAGAAGTTCAATGAAGGAGGTGTTTTGAGCCTTCCTAGGGATATCATTGGTATATCTGAGGATCCCAGCGTGCTTGCACAACTTTCTAATTAAGTAGGGGAATGGAAATGTTGGTCTCCCTAACTTTGTTTCTTCAAATCGCCATTGAATTTCAGTGAAGTAAAACTAGGGAAGGTTGGTTGCAAATTTACCCATTAAAATGGCACTTCCCCAGCCACATAAGTTGAAATTCGATTAAGCCCTTTCGTGGAAAATAAGGGGTAAGTCCCAATCTTGAAATATGTTTTCTTCTCTAGAGTCATTTCATTGTACGTTTTATCCTCCTTGCCATATGCCCATCTTAGCCACAATTTCTTGGTTATAGGGTCGAATCTGGTTGACAAATGAGCAACATTAGCCCCTTCATTTGGTAGGTTGAGAGCAACAACAATTGCTTTAACTGAATAAGGGATGATCACCCCACAGATGTTAACGGTGAAAGCAAGTGCCAGAACTGATAAGTTTCACCCAGGTACCATTCATCATTATTTGACAAAATGGTCCATAATGGGGATGCCTTGCATTGCATCCAAATCGCTTTTAGAGCAAACTCCATGAATGGGATAAAGTTCATTTCCACGATGACTAAAGCCAACGTGGACTTTTCTAAAGTGGGAACAAGGTAATTAGAAGGCAACATGAGATATTGTCCCTACTTAGGAACTTGTGGTTCTTCAGCCTTCCCCTTGGGTTGATTACCTAGTAGTAGGGGCCTCTTGGTGAATGTTGAAGGATTGGGCCTCCTGCTCTGTGTGTTCTACATGTTCTTCTTATTGAATGTAGCCACCTCATGGATGCTTAGTGGCTCTCTGCAAGGGTTCACCTTGAGCACCTCTTTTTGGGACCATTTGCAATCAAGCAAAGGGCAAGTGTTACTAAGGTTATATTTTTTATCATAAATTAGTTTATACCTTGCTTGTAACCTTAGTTCATTAAGTTCATAATGCATATGATCATAGAGTTAGAAAGATTTTCAAGAAAAGTACCCAAAAAGTGTCCATCTCCTTTTATGACCCTTCACAATTGGCTCCTTTTTCCTTATATGTGGCTCATAATGATGGTTATGGACCCGTGGGTTGGAAAAACTGGATCTCTAGAATTTTTGGCATTAACATGAATGATTTTTCATTATAACTCCTAAATTTTTTAAGATTCTTACCCTTATGATACCTTTTGAGCAATAGCAANACTAAGTTAAACACTCCAGGTTTAGATGGGTTCAAATGACATGAAAATTGGAGTAGTAGAGAGCTAAATATTGCAATTGAAAGATGAGTGCATAGAGCTCTGAGTTGTGAGAGAAAATTTGAACAACTCCCCTAGAGAAAATTATGAAAATGAATTTCAAGTACTACGGGGCTCGTATTTATAGGCTTTATGTGATCCAACGTCGGGTACACGATGTTGTGTGGGACCTGACGTTAGGTACGCAACATTAAGGTCCAAAAATTTACATTGTATGGGGTAACTAAGCATGTAAACTAAAGCTCGATGATTGGTTTGGAAGGTTTGAAGTTAAGTCCATCATTCTGGGGTAAGTGAAAAATCAATTGGAGGCACCAAAAGTGTGATAAGGTGGAGTCGTTGACATGAAAAGTACTAGAATGAGCAAGAAAAAGGCATTAAAATTGATGTTGTGGACATATCAAGTACATGGAAAGGGAAACAATAAAATGCAACAATTTGAGCACTTGGAAGGTGAAAAAATGATGTGGTTGTGTTAAACAAGTATGAGTCACAAAAGTTACACAAGTGGGTCCTTCCAAAAGTAGGCTCTAGCCCATGATGCCCTTGTGTAACCACACCTATAATGTCCATAGGCACTAAAGGGGTTGAATGCAACACATACCCATGAAACAAAAGACACATGTTAAAACCACCAAATTGAGATAATATCCCAATGTTACACAAAACCACAAGTTATGATCATCCAAACAACAAAATGAGATGGATGATAGAGAGGATTTTAGACATTGGAACATGAGGTGGTTTACCATGGTCACAATGAAACCTTGTGTGTTATTAATGGTTAAATAACCATGTATACTTCTTTCCAAGATTCAAGCCAAGTCCACATCACATGTTAGTGACATTGTATTATTTCATCACATTAGCAAACAACCATAAGATGACCAGAGTTGCAAGGAGTAACATCACTTGGCATTTTGTCCAAGGGAGGAATTTATTATGGCACACTTAATATATAGTTTTTTTTCCTTTTCACTCATTTTTTTTATTTTGAAAAGCCATCGACCTTCAAGCATGGGTACATGTCTTTCCAATGGAACCAGTAGAAGTTTATTCAATGTCGTTTGAAGTTACTCTTACTTCCATTTTTTGTTAGATCTACAAGGATATGGTTACAACCTCAGTAACATGATAGAACATACAAAAGTGGCCAAAAAGAATCCACAAATCCTCTTGATATCACACCCTTTACATTCCACCTTAGTTCTACACTCTTCTATTTGGACACAATGATTATAAAGTTATCTTTAGTTTGGATGATGCAAAAGATTATCATTATCACCAAGGTAGGAGCCTCTTATTAATGGAATGAGTGGATGGATGACATGGTCTCAATGTTTGAATAATTAGTCCCTTATGACTTGACAACATAGAAAAAACCTCACCTCAATGGGCAACATGATCATTTTATTCACAAGCGAGATTCAAAGAAAATGAAAATAACAACTGCAAAAAATTGGAAGAAATAGGAAAAATTTGGATTGAGAAATAGAGAAATGACAAAAAAGTGTAAAATAAAAAGATGAAAAGCACTTAAAAATCCTGAAGATTAGAATGGGGGGTAACCCCCATGACTAAACATTTGGCTATAACAAGGATTAATAAGTGGACTAATAGGATCCATGAATGTATGAAATGTTGAGAACTATCGATATCCTAGCCACTAGGTGTCTATTAGTCGTGTGGTGGCTGGGTTGAAAATTTTTTGGTAACACACTTGATTGTTAAATGTATGGTAGGTTAGGGTATGAGGTGTGTTAACATTATGGATGGATGGCCCACGATTACACCCTTAATCAAGATATGGTATGCATGGATGTATTTGTCTCCCCACACTTATAGATTCATTAGTTGGATTTGGGATTGGAGTACTAATGGATGGTAGCCTGTGTGTATGGTTGAAGGATGTTGGTTGAGACAAGGAAGGTGGTGTGCCAGATTGGCCTTATGCTAGCTCAGATGATATGGTGGGTCCATGTGTGGTCTACTTTGGCTTACAACCTTTCCTCCAAAAGGGACATTTCCTATGTCGCAGTTAAGACCCACTAGTGTTGACATGTCTATGCACATTTGCAGCACAAGTGGCACTCATTTGTTGGCATTGTGATGCAAAACCTTCTTTTGTTACTAGAAGTGGCATATAAGGAGGTGGAGAATGAGAATATTGAGGGTAGGATGAATGGTAAGAGGTGTAAGATGGTGATCCTTTAGGGGATATCATGGGTTGATGGCACTCAAGAGAGTGGTAGTGGTGATTGGAAGTAGAGGATGTAGAACTAGTTGGAGAAATAGGGTGTTGAACATAATATCCATGTGGTTTCAGTGGAGATGGTTGATTTGGTGGTGGCCTCCCCCATGACTGTGGTTATTGCCACTACAATTGATGATCATGTTGAGGCTGGTAATAAGTCCCCCTAGGATGGTATGATTGGTTGTGGGACTGTCTATAATTACCTTGTGGGAGAGGAAATCTCCTGGGCATGTGCTTTTGGATTTAAGGCACTGGCCCAATGCTCTCGTAGATGCAATAAGACTTGGCAATGGTCCTTTAGATGGTTATATATATAGATGTCACATCCATTATCTTCATTTTTGGTTGAGTCTGTAGCCTCACTTTCCTTAGCCATTTTCCCACTTTCCAAAAAGTGTTCTAGGCTATTTCTTGATTTTGTATCCTTTGTTGATTGTGATTACATGGTTTATTTTTCATGATGCTCTCCTTGACTATCTCAATGAGAGTTATAACATTTTCACATATCCATTTGGACATCTTGTTAAAATTGGCTTCAAGTTCATCAATAGACCCTTGTATCAGCAAGGTTTGTTGTCGAATCACCTTATCAAGAGGAGTTTTGTTTTGCTTACCATAGATCTGGACCTCCTTTTTTGAAGAGCTGGGTCCCATTGGTGTTTCTTGACATTCTCCCATTTACATATCTCTCCTTCTTCTTTTGCCACATGCTCAATTAGCTCTTTGATTTGATGGGCTTGGAGCTTGTATAATTAACCTAGGGCATACATCCCAAGGGTCTCCCTTGTTTCATTATGAAGCCCATCTATGATGTGAAAACGTTGCCTCTCCTTGGAGAAACCATGGCTTGGGCAACTATTCAATAAAGCATAATATCTATCTAAGGCCATGTTTAAGGGTTCATGTTGTTTTTTCTTCCACTTTTGGATTTGTCTCCTCAAGTTGGACACCATCACATAGGTTTGGTATTTCTCATTGAAAAATTCCATCATTGTAGACCATTGTCAGATTGAATTTGGTCTCAACGATCTATAGCACACTTCAGCTTTGTCAATTAGTGTCCTAGGAAATAGCTTAAGCTTTGCCACTCACTTTCAATACTGTAGAAAGCACATGCATCATGGAAGGCTTGTAAATGATGTTGTGGATCTAAATTATAGCCTCTTGCAAATTTAGAAATATTATTCATGTCAAGCTTTAGTAGATGACTCTCTTTGCGATGCCTGTAAGATATCCTAATCACCTCTGTGATATGCATTAGGATCCTAGTGGCCAATAGGGGTTCATCATTATCAAACAGATTATGAGGGAAATGCCATTTTCTATTTTTTTGATCATGATGATGCTGTCTATGTTCATGGCTACGTCTTTGACTTTTCCCATGGGTTCATTTTCAGTTTATAGTATGACCCTTTAGTGAAACCTTATCTTTATACCTACGTTCATCTTTGTCAAAACTAGATGTTGAGGGGAAAGAGGAAGATGAGGAATTGAAAGAATTACTATGGCTTATATGGTGTTCCTTAGGGTTCCCTTGATTTATCATTTCTTGGTTTCGAGGAGGTCATAGGCCTTGAAGCCTCCCCTAGCTCAGAATTACATTGTCTCCTTCAAGATTGTATACCTTAGGTGAATGTAGTCTTTGAGTGTTGTTAGGGTGATCATAATCATAAGAAGCCTCTACATAAGGTTGTTCACTCCAATTTTCTTCATCATATATCTCGTTAGTTCTCTAATGAATGTGTTTGTTATACAGTGCAGTGCCACTTTCGTGTAAGAGAGACATTGTTGTTGGTTTATGGTGTGTGTGAGCTAATAGTTTTTGATAGATATATCATTAATGCCTTTACAACAATCTTGTATAATATAACTAATCTAGATAACTAGCACCATCCCTAGCAATGATGCCAATGATGAGCGGAAAGGTACCCCTATGCTTAACCATACAAATCACAAGTGTTCATGCATGATTTGGTCAAATTTCATGCATGGGATTAGTCGTGGCATCTAGATCATTATGCTTTGATCACAGTTCATTGTCTTCCTACTTGGACTAGTGGTAACTTTGTTACGTATGGTTTAGTCCAAAGTGGGGTGTATGATGTTATCTCTAATTCTATGCTACTCTTGATGACAATAAAAAGGGTAAATTAATTGAGTTGATGGGTGAGGGAAAATAAGATCTAAACTAGCTTATGTGTGATGAGTATCTACTCTTAATCATCCATATACATCTTAGACTTCATGAGGTTACTTTTTGGATTTCCAAGTGCATGTCACTGGTTATGCCAGACAATGCAATTTTGGATTACCCAACATCTACAATTAAATGCTCATGATTAAGGCATATGCATTCTACTTAATAACAGGAATACTAATAGCAATAAATGGAAACATTTAACTAAATAAATTAGTAAATAATTAATAATTGAAAACAATGATAATATATGTGGATGCTACAATGATGGGAGTAATCTCAATCTTTATTGCTAGTCATGTAACGTGTTCAAGTGTGTCACACTCGAACAAAGGTGTTGTACGATTACAAACATCACACTGCGGGCATGCACTAGGAATAACAATCTCTAAGGAAAAGAAACTAAAAACTAAAACTTTTCCCCTACTTCCTACATACTACATATTGTCTCATTCGAGCATCCATGTGATGTATTTATAGTTAAACGTAGATGAGGCGACGTCGGATATTTGATGTCACTTCTTGGCTCCGACATTGCGTATTCGATGTTGGGGCCTAACAAGGTGATGAATCATCAAACATGAAGTAAAAATAGAGGTTTCTAAATCAAGTAATAGTAAAAAAATCTAAACTAGCCTATGTGATCACCAAGTACTACACTATTGGGTATACCAAGTGATAGTACTACTAGGTTACCAAGTAGTTACACTTATGTGCTCAAGATTAGTTATACTCATTTCACTTAACAACATTAAAAACTAAATTGCAAGTAATTGTAAAAATTAACTATGAAAATATTAAAATATTAAACTAATTGAAAATAGAAATAAAATGAAGTGTTGCTACACTGATGTAGAGTAATCTCAATCTTTATTGCCGATTACATAATGCGTCCAAGTACATCACACTCGAATAAAGATTCTGCTTAATTACAAAACATCACACTGTGGGAACATACTACTAAGTGCTAAATTTAAGAAAACAAACTAAAATAGTTCTATTACTATGCTATCAAATCTACTATGGATTTGTGCACCTAAGTGCTATTTATATAGGCTAGCACGCACCTCGCGATATTCTTTATACAATAATGTATGTTGCTAGACAATAACATGTCTATGACATCGTAGATATGATATCATTGCCTCAAAATTTCTGGATTTATCATAATCATGCAATGCACCTCCCCACGACTAAGTTGAGCATTTTGAGATCAACAAGATTTAAGAATTTTGGATATCGGAGCTATAAGGATGAAGTTATGGCCTTTGGAAGCTAGTGTGTAAGAGAGTTGAGTAGTGTGCTACAATAGAAATGATTTGGCCTTTGCCATTTGGATCTCTCTCTCATTTATCTCCTTGTACATTCCCACTTGGTCTCAAAAGTGTTCTTTGAGCCTTTCATGTTTCTTAGCCTTATTTTTCCATGCACTGATTTCGATGATTTCTATCTAATGACATGTACCTTCTTCATAGAGAGGATTCTATTTTCTCTTGCAAGGTAGCTCATATCTTGGGTGACCCTCATTAGTTGCTCTCTCAATTGATGGATCCTTTCTTCTAAAATATTTTTCTACTTTTCTATTATGATCAACTTCATGTTATTTGTAGTGAGTTGTTTGTTTTCTTCTTGTAAGGCAACTTTGGCATGGGCATATGATTGGGCTTTAGCTACTAAAGCTTTCCATAATACATTTTCTTTCTCATCTGCTATGTCTTTATTGTTCTTAAGGAGGAAATTTATCTACTTAATTTTGAATTTTGCTATCTAATCTGGTGTTACGAACTAAGTTGGATCTCTTCTTTCTACTCTCAAGGTTACAAGCTCTTCTTGTAATCAACAAAGCTCATTCTTAGCATGTTCTACCCTAGTTTTGGCCATGATTAATTTTTCTTTGGTGGTAATTAATTCAATTTTTTTTTTAGTGATATCACTAGAAATATTAAATAGATTTGTCATAACTTATCCTATTTGCAATAATCTATCTAACACATATTCATGTTCTGCAGGAGTCATAGAGGTACCAATTAGCATTTGAGGATCTTTGGTTTCAAAAATATCAGCTGGTAGCACAATAGGTACATTAAATGATTCTTTAATGTGATTTGTGATCACTTCTGTGGCTCTCGCTACATCATGGTGATGCATGAACACAACTTTGGCTCCTTCTCCAAATTCAAGCACCACTTGAAATGATGTGGCATTCTCGAAAATCTATTGTGATCACTAGGCCTCTCCTCCTAACTGCAACTTTGGCTATCTAATCTGGTGTTATGAACTAAGTTAGATCTCTCCTTTCTACTCTCTAGGTTACAAGCTCTTCTTGTAATCAACGAAGCTCATTCTCAGCATGCTCTACCCTGGTTTTGGCCATGATTAATTTTTCTTTGGTGGCAATTAATTCAAATTGTTTTGTAGTGATATCACTAGAAATATTAAATATATTTGTCATAACTTGTCCTATTTGCAACAATCTATCTAACACATATTCATGTTCTGTAGGAGTCATAGAGGTACCAATTAGCTTTTGAGGATCTTTGGTTTCAAAAATATCAGCTGGTGGCACAATAGGTACATTAAATGATTCTTTAATATGCTCTGTGATCACTTCTACGGCTCTTGCTACATCATGGTGATGCATGACCATAACGTTGGCTCCTTCTCCAAATTCAAGCACCACTTAAAATGATGTAGCATTCCCAAAAATCTATTGTGAACAATGGGCCTCTCCTCCTAACTACAACGATACTTGTTCAATGGCAAGATTGGTTGAAATGGTTGGTGTAACTACATCATTAATAACTTTGAATTGATTGGTCTCTTCTTTGCTTCCTCAACTGATAGTTTCTCCAATTTGTTGCAGATGACTCATTGAAGGTCTATAATCTTGCCATGATGGTAGTGGAACTTGCGGTTGCTGATGCTATTATCCTGTGGGTTGAGTAGTCTCCTCAGTGCCTAGTTGTTATTTTAATTGGTGCTTTTTGGAAGGTATTGGCTTGAGCATCTCAACATAGGAAGCATTCTGTGCCTTCCTCAATGCATCATTTGTATACCCTTAGATACCAGCTCATTTACATAACTTCTGGATAAGGCAAGGAAATGGAAGTGTTAACTTCCTTGCCTTCTTTTCTTCAAACATTCTTTTAATCTCTATGAAGTAGAGGTAAGTGATGTTTGCATTGAATTTTCTCATTAATATTGCATTCCCTCTACTCCCATATGTAGAGATTCTATTCAATCTCTTGGTAGGAAACAGGTGATAAGTGTCCATTTTGAAATAGATCTTTTCTTCTATAGTCAATTTACTATATTTTTTATCTTCCTTGCCATACACCTATTGTAACCATAGCTTCTTGGTGTCTATGTTAGATTTGGTTAATATATGTCTTACCTTTTCTTCTTGATTAGGCACATTCAATACCTCTGTGATTGCCTTAATTGAGTAAGATACTGAGGTTCATTCAATTTTGATTGTAGCATCAACTTTTGGATTTTGCCAAAATTGGAGTGTTTCTCCTAAATACGATTGTCCATTGTTTGTCAGAGTAGGCCACAAAGGAGATGACTGAATTTGGGCCTTAACAACTTCTGGAGCAATTCCAAAAATAGACCAAAGTTAAGTTCCACAATAATTGTTGACATGATGGATTTTTCTTGAATAGCCTGAAGGCATTCATATGATAGTGTGTGTTGTTGTCCCTACATGGGCATTGGTGGAACATCTTCTTCTACTTGAGCATATTGCTCTGTGGCAAGAGTTTGTTGATAAATGTTGAAGGATTGTGCCTCCTCCTCTCCTTGTTCTAGTTACAGATTTTTCTCGCTCGCTCATCCTCTTCCATGGCCTCGTGGTCTTTTGTTTACTGGTAGTGGAAGTTCTCATTGTGCTCCTCTTTTTGGGGCCATCTATAATCAAGTAAGGGTTTGGAATTACTAGAGTATTCTCATAAATGAGCAATAATTTGATACCTTACTCATATCCTTAGTTATATCGAGTTCTTAGTTCATTATGATTGTAGAGTTAGAAAATGTTAAATAGCAACCCCTTTAGTACTTTAAATGAGTGGCATGATCCATTAGAAGTCTTCTTAAAGTTGTTTTGGCCTTAACATGGGTGATTTACTTTAAGAAAATTCCTAATATGTTTCCTTAAAGTTACCCTTATAATACCTTCTTGTTATTAGAAATTGAAAAAAAAACATAGACTCAAATTTTTCTTACTAGCACCCCCCATCACTAAGGTGATCACTCCAGGATCACATAGATTCAAAAATCATGGAAATCAGGGCAACACTGAGCAAGTTATGGGTGTTAGAAGTTGTAGTGTCAGAGCTCTTTGCTATAAAGAAAAATTGACAATAACTCCCTTCTTATGAAATTCAGAAATGAAAAATTTTTCTAACTCCCCTACGCTATATATAGGCTTTATGCATGCGATATCATGTATACGACATCATAGATGTGATACTGTAGATATGATGTCACCATAGAAAAATCAAAATTTATGAATTTTTTTATCAGAAAAAATTGAGTCCCATAGGATAGTTGGAAGATGTGCATCATGTTAAAAGGGTCTTGATATAGAGATGAGGTTTTAGTTTCAAAAAATAAGCTTTGAAAGTATATGAATAAGGAATCTTAGGTGATGAAAGTATATGAGGTATTGATGAAATGAATGAGCAAGACAACATTATTGTGTTATTAGAACAGATAGTGTGAATGACATGGGAAGTATTTATTGGAATTGGAAGGCTCAAGATGATGTGGAATCGCTTAGCAAGTATACATTTTTGAGAAGCTGCCTACCTTCAGGCATGGGTAACATGTCTTTCTAGTGGAATCTGTAGAAACTTATTTTGTGTTCTTTTATTTGTTATTTGTGTCAACCTTTTTAAGGTAGCACTTTTTTGCTCTTACTTCTATTTTTTGTTAGATCTACAAGGATATAATACAACCTTAGTAACATGAAAGAACTTACAATAATAATTCAAAATGAATCCACAAGTCCCCTTGATGTCACACCATTTTCATTCCACTTGGTTGTTCACTTTTTTGGCTAGGCATAATGATCACAAGCTTATTCTTAGTTTGATGATTGAAAGAATATCATTATGGCCACGGTAAGAATCTCTTATTAATGAAATGGATGGATGGATGGTGTGGGCTCATTGTGCAAATAATCAATCTCTTATGATTTGATTTCATGGAGAAATCTTCACCTTATTGGGCTACATATTGCCTTTATTTAAATGTGTTTTATTAATGATCAAAATTATTTACAAAGGGTTTGAAACAAAGTATAAAAGGAATTGGAAAGATGGTAAAAATTATGAAAAAGTATAAAGAATTAAAAAATATTAAAGAATGTGATAAATTAAAGAAATGAGAAAGTATAAAAGAATGAGAAAAAAGCAAAGAATGTGAAAAATGAAAAGAATTGTAAAAAAAAAAAAAGAAAAATTAGTAAGGTACCTATAGCTTTAAATGGACACCCCCATGACTATTATGAAGATTAGGAAAATGGAGGATGGAACAAGTGGAAGATTGGTGAGTAGATTGAGTAGATTCCTTTGAGTACTCATAGTATGGTTTGACTTGTTGGATATTAACAAGGATAAAATTATGTGGGCTAGATGGATGATGAATATTTAAGGCACCAAATGGATAAGTGGCATGTACTATGTATGGTCCCTTCCAAAGTGTTTGAAATTTAGCCTTTTAGGGCAAATGACTAAGATTGTAATAAAGGACCTTGTTGTCTAGTTGGATTGTTACATTTCTTACCCACAAATTATGCCTAAGTTTGGAGTAGTACTTGTGGACTTCACTACCCATAAGTGCTTCTTGTCTATTTTCATTTAAGATATTTAGATTCATTAGATGTTCCTTTTGTGCTAAACTCAAATCAAGGTCAAGTTCACTAGTAGTAGCTAAAGTGTGAACCTCTACTTGGATTGGAAGTGTTCAAAACTTTTCATAGACTAATTCATATGGGGTGTACCCTCTAGATAATTTCTAGGATGTTCTATAGGCAAAGCATTGTTTAATTTTGTACTCCAATCATGTCTAAACCTACTAACCATCCTAGTAAGTATTCTAGTAATTTCATGGTTAGTGATTTCAGCTTGACCATTTAATTGGGGATGATATGGTGTTGTTAATTTATGGTTGACCCCAAGTTATTGCATGAGTTTCTTAAAGGTAGAATCAATGAAGTGGGTGTCATTAACTGATATTAGCATTCTAGGTACTCCAAATTGATTCACCACATGTTGTTGGAAAAACTTGGTAACTATTTTTACTGTATAATCTTTTACTGCTACTGCCTCTACCCACTTTGTGTAATAATCCATAGTCACAATAATGTATGCCTTTCCATTTGACATCGATTAAATGAACCCCATAAAATCAATTCCCAAAATATCTAAAGGCTCTAGCAGCTGTATCTAGTGTTGTGGTCCTTCATGTTTGGCCGTAATTCCTCCATCTCTTTGACAATGTTCACATGATTAGGAAAAAGTGTGGACATCTCTAAATTGAGTAGGCCAAAAGTAGCTTGCCATTAGTAATNGCTCCTACTCTTTCTTTCACACACACTTGTTTTTCACTATTGTGGACTATGCTAGCAGAAGCATCATCAAAGCACAATTAAACTACATCACAAATGAAATGGAGCTAATGTTCTTGGTGTATGTGCTTGAAAAATTTAGACAGCATGTGCTCAATTACCAAATCTATGTCCACACAGACCATAGTGCCATCTAACTTTTAATGAACAAGCCAACAGTTAGTCCCATAGTGATAAGATGGCTTGTGATTCTTCAAGAGTTTGACATGACAATGATTGATTAAAAAGGGATAAAAAATATTGTAGCTGATCATTTATCAAGGTTAAAATGGGATGCAAACAACTNCCCTTTTTAATCAATCATTGTCATGTCAAACTCTTGAAGAATCACAAGCCATCTTATCACTATGGGACTAACTGTTGGCTTGTTCATTAAAAGTTAGATGGCACTATGGTCTGTGTGGACATAGATTTGGTAATTGAGCACATGCTGTCTAAATTTTTCAAGCACATACACCAAGAACATTAGCTCCATTTCATTTGTGATGTAGTTTAATTGTGCTTTGATGATGCTTCTGCTAGCATAGTCCACAATAGTGAAAAACAAGTGTGTGTGAAAGAAAGAGTAGGAGCCACAAAACCAAAATATATCATGTGGCCACTAACTAAGGACCAAAAATTTTCTAAAACATGCATGGAAACATCTAAACCACTTACTAATTCCCAATCTAAGAAAATGACTCTAACTGAAAACATTAAAATGAAACTAATAAATCATAATCATACACCAAAAGGAAAAGAAAACAAGTACTTAGATGATCAAAACTAAACTATCATCAAAATTACATGAAATAATAATTGAAAAGTTAAGTTAATAAAGATGGTAAGTGAACCACCTAGAGTGTATGATCTCGGGGATCTAGGGAGCATTTTTCGAATACTCACCCATGAGTTTAGTCATGGGGGAGATGCTTTATCCTAATTCAGGAATTACTAAGTGCTTTTCCATTTCTTTTTGTTTTAAAATTCTTTTTACTTTTTCTAATTCTTTGATACAATTCTTCTTATTCTTTAATACTTTTCATTTCTTAAATTTTTGACATTCTTTTACATTTTTCATCTCTTTTAAATTTTTCATTTTTTACACTTTTTCACAATTCTTACTATCTTTTCATTTCTTTGATACTTCATTTTAAACCCTTTGTAAATAATTTTGAATACTAAAAAGATACATTGAATAAATGCAAGATGTAGTCTAATAAGATGAAGATTTATCTATATTATCAAGTTATAAGAGACTAATTATTTAAACAGTGAGCCCAAATCATCCATCCATCCATTCCATTAACAAGAGGTTCTTACCATGGCCATAATGATATTCTTGTTATCATCAAACTAAGAATAAATTTGTGATCATTATGCCTAGACAAAAAAGTGAAGAACCAAGAGGGAATGTATAAAGGGTGTGACATTAAGGGGACTTGTGGATGCTTTTTGGATTATTATTGTGAGTTCTATCATGTTACTAAGGTTGCATTATATCCTTGTAGATCCAATGAAAAATTGGAGTAAGAGTAAAATAAGTGCTACATTCAAGGGTTGACACAATTAAAAAAAATAAAAGAGCGCAAAATAAATTTCTAGGGGTCCCATTGGAAAAACATGTTACCCATGCCTAAAGGTAGGGGACTTTTCAGAAATCTAAAAATAAAAATAAATATAAGTGCTATGAATAAAAATCTTCCCTTGGACAATAGACTAAGTGACAATACTCCTTGCAACATTGATGGTCTTGCAATTGTAATTCCAAGAGATGAAATGATGCGATGTCACTAGAATGTGGTCTAGAATTGGTTTGAATCTTGGATAGAAAGGATAGTGATTACTTTAACCATTAATAAAACACAAGAATTCATTATGCCTATGGTAAGACACCTCACATCCCAATTTCTACAATCCCTTCTTAGTCCATCTCATCTCACTATTTGAATAGTCACAAATTATAGTTTTGTGGAACATAGAGTTATTTTCCCAATTTGATGGTACTAACATGTGTGTTTTGGTAAATAGGCATGCATTACATTCAACTCCTTGAGTGCCTAAGGACACTTTTAGGCATGGTTATACAAGGGCATTAAGGGCTGAAGCCTACTTTGGGGAGGACCCACTAATATAACTCTTGTATTTCATACTTGCCAAGAAATTCCACATCATCTTGTGCCTTCCAAAACATCTCATAAACTTCTCATATCATCTAATAATTTGTCCATACATCATAAATTCATTATCCATTTCTTATCCATACTATAATCTTTTATTGCTCAAGATTCCTTCTTCATGATCCTTGAATGCTAAATTGTTGAAAACTATGCATCACTCATGGCCATGACCCTCTACACAAGCTTTACATCTTCCAAACATTCAATTTGACTCATTTTTTGCAAGAAAAATACAATGAAAAACTTGAACTTTTTAATGGTGACGTCGTAGTTATGATGTCGTAGGAACCTACAATGTTGTATCTACAATGTCTAATCTACGATGTTGTGCATATAAAAATAGTATATATACATGTAGCGGTTAATGAAATATTTCATTTCTCCAACTTGTAGCAAGAGAAGTTTTTGCATTTTTTCCTTAGCCCTCTTGCACACTAGCTTCCAAAGGCCATAACTTCATTCTTGTAGCTCTGATTTCTAAAATTCTTCAATCTTGTTTATTCTAGAGTGCTCAACTTAGTTGTAGGGAGGTGCATTGCACGATATAAGCAAATGAAAATTTAAAAATTTGAGCCAGAAATTCTTAATGCTAGAAGATATTATAAAGGGTAAGTATAAGGAGATAATAAGAACCTTAAAGTTAATCAATCAAACTAAGGCTAGAAAGATTCAGATAATACTCCCAATAGGCCATAATAAGTAAGGAAAGAGATAGAAGGTCATAAGTATCTAAAATATATAACAACTAAGGGGTTTCTTTTTGAAAATTTTTCAAACTCTACAATTGTAAGAAGATAAGAAATTGATCTAACCAAGGGTATGAGCAAGGTGAAGAACTATTAATAACTGATAGAAACATCCCAATAATTTCAAACCCTTGTTGATTGTAGATGGCCCGAAGAGGATACTAGAAGGAGGACCATCGTAACACAAGAGCAAAAGAGTAAGAGGATGTGGGAGAGGCTGAGCAGGAACAAACCTCATAAGTAGAACACATAAAGAAGGAGGCTTAATAATACAACATTTGCCAAGAAACTCCTACTATAGAGCACTCAACCCAAGGAGATGCATAAATTCCATAAGCACCTAAATAAGAATAGTATCTCATGCTATTACTAGATTTCCTCCAGGCCACCCAAGAAGATTGATCATGTTCACGATCATTGTGGAACTGAATTTTGATTCCTTTATGGAATTTTCTCTAGAAGCATTGAAGAAAGAACTCCAAGCATCTTCATTATGGCCTACACTAACCAATAGTAGTGAATGGAACTTAGGAGAAACATACCAATTCTGGTAGAACAAATAGGCCAATGCTATAGTGAACCTTGAATGAGTCTTTGTGCCATACTTAGTAGAGAGGACATATGGAAACAGAAGATAAGGATAGAAGAGGAAAAACTTTATGTGCTCTTGAACAAATATCAATTGTAGAAGTCTGAAAAAAAAGTAAAGAAATTGATGGAAGAGCCATCACTACTTAAACTATTAACTACATCAAGCCATCTTAAATTTTATTTTTGTTTTGTCATATAAATATGTCATTTTTGTACACACCATTGTGACACTTAGAGTCAGTCAATAATCCCATACCTTCCCAATATTTTGTAAGGAACATGTTCCTCCTTTTATTCACTTGAAGATGAGTTTCTAGTCAGTTGTGGGGGTGTGATGGATCATGAGTTGGCTAGGATATTACTGATGGGATATCACTAATGCTATATCACATTTGTTTGAATGATACCGTAACTATGATATTGTATCTACAATGTCGTATATTTGATTTTGTAGTACAAGCTATGTCATCGTAGATCCAATATCGAGGGATGTGTGCAGTGTATAAATACAACACCTGGATGCACAGATCTAAAGAAGTTTCATTTCATCCTTAGGTAGATTTTTGTAGATTTTTTTCATAGTTTTAAAGATAGAGTTAATGCTCATAGTGTGGTGTTGAGTAGTTTTATGGGATATTTATTTGAGTGAAGTGTACTTAGGCATAGTTAATGTCTAGAAATAAAGATTGAGATTTCTTTTCATCATTACAACATTTACTTAGTTATATTATTTTACTTAGCATAGTTTTTATTGTTTTATGTGTTTAATAATTTACATTTCCAAGTACTTTACTTTCTTGTTCATTGGTAAAGTGGAATGAGTACAACTAGTGATGAGCAACTAGGTACCCCTACGCTCAACCATACGAATCATGGGCGTTCACACGCGACTTGGTCAAATTTCATAGACTGTAAGCACTTAACATACACCAGTCCCTAACTAGCTGATGAGCAGCGAGGTACCGCTACACCCAACCATACAAATATGAGCGTTCATGCACAATCCGGTTGAACTCTGCAGATAGGCTAGTTGTGGTATCTAGATAGTTACATGTTGATCACAGTTCGTTGTCTTCCCACATGGACTAGTATTTGTTGTGTCACGTATGGTTTAGTCCAGAGTGAGGCGTATGATGTGATCCTAAACTAATGCTACTCTTAGAGACAATGGAAGATAATATTAATTAAACTAATGAGCAATAGGAAATGAGTCTAAGCTAACCTAAGTGCGATGAGTATCCATTCCTTAATCATCCACACACATCCTGGACCTCGTGCACAACTACTACTGGGGTTACCAAGCGTAGATCCTAGGTACGCTACTGGGTTACCAAGTAGTCACAGTTAAATGCTCGTGATTAAGTCGTACTAATTCTGCATTTAACAATAGGAATAGTAAATGATGATAAATAAATATTAACTAAGAAAGCAATAAATATTAACTAAGAAAGCAATAACTAACAATACAAATTAACAATTAAACTAGACAATTAAATCTAAGTGAATGCTGCAATGATGAAGTAATTTCGATCTTTATTTCCAGTCATGTGTGCGTCCAAGTATGTCACACTTGAATAAAGGTTTCGTACAATTACAAGCATCACACTGCAGGCATGCACTGGGAAAATAATCTAACTTCTACGGAAAAAAACTGAAAGAGTCTAGCTACAAATGACAAAAGGATTCCTAAATGAGGTAGAGGGCCCTCTTATTTATAGGCTGGGATAGGCGGCTACGTCAACGGGGCCGCGTATACGCGGCCCAGTTGATGCATCGACTGATTAGCACTTCATCACCAGCAAAACCTTAGGTTAGAATGGTTGTTGTGTTCCTAATCTCACTTGTGATGTTCTGTTTGCGATGGTTAAGTGAGATTAAGGCTAATGATTTTTATAGCTTTTTACTTTATCTTTTGGCGTCTAATTAAAGTATGGGAAGTAAGGAATGAACTATTATCTAATTTATGATTATCCTAATTTGTATTCTAACTATTCCTAGCATAAGTATTCGATCCCATCTTCCGGGCATGTNCAAGGAATGCTTGAAGAGTTCGTCTTTATTGCCGTCATGCCAATGGGCTCAAATACATCAACACTCGAATAAAGAGCCGGTCACTTTTCTTACACCTACTGCTGGCACTTGGAAAATATTCTATCTCCTACGGGAACAAACTGCAAGAGCTTTGCTACAACTAACAAAAAGGTGAAAAAATGGAAAACAAAAAGTTGAAAAATTAAGNCCTCCATTCTAACAACACAGAATTAATAAATATTTTTCTATTTCCTTAATTTTTCAACTTTTTGTTTTCCATTTTTTCACCTTTTTGTTAGTTGTAGCAAAGCTCTTGCAGTTTGTTCCCGTAGGAGATAGAATATTTTCCAAGTGCCAGCAGTAGGTGTAAGAAAAGTGACCGGCTCTTTATTCANTATGGTACTTGTGACCGTAACTGAGGTTTATGCCACTGTGGTTGAACCCGATATTTTTGTACGAAATCTGGATGTAACATTTNATGCATTCAATAGTTTAATATGTTTATGCTTTGATAATTACTTAAGTTTCTGTTATTGTTATTCTAACCANTCGTACAGACAGACGTTACATTGATATGTGAAATTGGTAGTTGAGTACTTATTCTTATTATCTTCTACCCTTTGTTTCGATTTTCGCGTGGTGTCCTATCCTGNGGGGATGCCTAGAACATGCCCGGAAGATGGGATCGAATACTTATGCTAGGAATAGTTAGAATACAAATTAGGATAATCATAAATTAGATAATAGTTCATTCCTTACTTCNGATTCCACCTCCTTGAAGTGAGTTGATTTCTCCTCTTCATAATCATGGACCTTGGTTAAGTTGAGCTATTGGTCCTATTGAGAACTTTCAACATTCTCCCATTTGGCTATTTCTCCTTCT
>MNCI01006820.1:162442-173519 GCA_015680685.1 Gnetum montanum | reverse complement strand
CAACGCAATCGTTACATTTCTCACAACCGCACGTCGCAACTGCACACACACATACTCACATTAACTATTGAGTTTATTTGGAGGTATCTGGGCCTTGGTGTTGCCAGAGACCAGCAGGCACCTAAATCCTGTTCGAGGACACTCGTTGGCGGTCGCATCCCAAACGGTCGCTAACATTATGGTACTCTCATACTTGCTCATCATGGGATGAAACAATGCAATGTCACTAATTAGAGGACTGAACTTGGTCCTGATCTTGGAATGACAGGTTAATGACACATTAATCATGCTTTACACACAGGATTGACTATATCCTGGGTCAGTTACCTCATGTCCTAGTCTCTACGATCCCTTTCTATAGTTTGTCTTTGTAACAATGGAAAACGTCGGTCACTGGAAAATACCGAATAAAGATCCGTGTACACAGTCTTAACCACGGATCCGTGTGAGGGCTGTGTTGGAGAAAACAAATCCGTGGTGCCCTGAATGGTCTTGTCGATCAGACAGGAACTTACTTAACCAGTAAATTAACGAATATCACGATAATATACGTATTATGTAGATATTCCACGAAACAAATTGATTCGACGAATCATAGGAGGAGTAGAAAGCAATGTAAATAACTCGAAATAACGACAATGTCAATGTGACAAGGGAGATCATATTTAGAAAAGATGTGCAATTCCAAGATCTATGTTTTGACTCGAAGACTGAGTATATTGTATACAAAGTTCCAATAGCAAACTTCACTTATCTTGTGCGAAGCATACATAAAACAACAAGAAAACTGTTCAAAAGGGAGTATAGAATGAAGCTCGGTCTACCTCGTAAGCCAAAGATGGAATGCAAGGAAGGTCAAGCCTGGATGTCTATTGATCAACTTTTCTGATCAATAAACCTTGCCAATCATATCAGATAATCTCTCGATCTCTAATCTGCTCTTTTTGCCTTCGGTAGTCTTTGCTCAAAGCTGCTAATGATCGCCAATGAAGAGAACTATATTTTCACCGAAAGACTGATCGCTCCTGCTGCCAATGCTCAAACAATGTCTTTTGTCTTTGCCCAAAAAGGAGAAAGAGCCCTCTTTTTCTTCATCAACTGGAGTATTTATAAGTTCAGCATCATGTGGAGAAGGCATGGCCTCGATGACACGTGTCTCGAACTTTCAGAGTACCATTGACTTGGCAAATTTTATGTTGAAGTTGGTCATGTTGCATCACGTTTTGCGGAAAAGAGGCAAAGTATGCTATCAACCACTCTTGCTGAGGCCGCCTCATGATTACGCTATGATACGTTGATGAGTGTATTGTTGCGTATGGATAGTAGGTGCGTGTTTGGTACTGCCTTAGCTGGCCTTACGCTGTATTAAATTTGTTTATGCTGCATAACGTGGTAGAGCGTAATAGAGCATAGAAGTAGTTAACTCAAGCTGTTTTACGCTCATTTACACCGCAAAGCGTAATAGAGCGTAAAATGGTCAACTTTACAACAAGTTACGCTTGTTTACATTGCGTAGCGTAATAAGCGTAAAGCGACCAATCTGCAAAAAAGAAGAAATCAATCTGCCATGCTTCTTTGGACTCTGACTTTGACTTCCTCGAAGCCCATTATGCTGCTCTGCGTAATGGAGCATAAATTCAGCCCTGAAAAAAAGACTTAGTAGAATATGCGACAAGTCGTATATCACGCTGCTTAGACCTTAAACTTTGTCGGATTCGCCGAAGCAAGTTACTTTCTGATATCGGGCTACATTAAGCAAAGTTATGCCGAGCGACATTACGCTACGTTGTGTAATGTAGCGTAAAGAGAGAAAACAAAGTAAGGTTGGAATTTGTAGGAAACTTGGAGAATTGATGTTGCGCGCCTCTTTGCCTTGTTCTATCTTCTGGATTTCTGTTGCAAAATTTTGCCCGAATCGTGAATCTTCGCCTTAGGCGGCTTCGCAATTTTCACGGTGTTTCAATGACCCCTCTTTGTTGATTACGCTCGCCTGATTCGTATGTTGGTAGTTGTAGGTCCCAGTTTTAAGTCCTGGTAGACTGCTGTTGCTGGTTTTAAGTCTTAGCAGACCATGGTCCCAGTTTAAAGTCTGGGTGGACTGAAAAATTCTAGTTTTACGTCGTAGTGGACGGCAGTAGAGCTGATTTATGGTCTCAGCAGACCGTGCTGTGGATGTCAGTTTCATGTTGTGACCCAGGGACAAATCTATGCTGGTTTCACATCTCAGCAGATGGATACTTACCTATGCCAATTTTATGTCATGGCGGATAGTCGGTGCCAGTTTGGCATCATGGTGGACTCATGCAGGAAATGCCAATTTTACATCTTGGCGGACCTGTACAATACTGCCAGTTTTACGTCATAGCAGACGATTGCAATTTTCCAGTTTTACGTCATGGTGGACGATCGTTGCCAGTTTAGCGTCGTGGTGGACGCGTGCAGAAAGTGCCAGTTTTACGTTGTAGCGGATGATCATTGCCAGTTTAGCGTCGTGGCGGACGCTTGAGGAGAGTGCCAGTTTTACGTCGTAGTGGACGATCATTGTGCCTGATGTTAACATTGGATATGCAGCTAGATGTAGTACCGCTTCAGGTATATATGGTTCATGGGATTTGGTAACTCGTTGCTATTGATATCTGCTAGCTTGAATGCACCATTGCCATACACGCTGGCCACTAAGAAAGGGCCCTCCCAGTTTGTAAAGAATTTGCCTACTGGTTCACAAACGGCCTTGAGAACCAAATCTCCCTTCTCGATTGGACATTGTTGAAGATTATGACGGTGCTTCTGCCTTTGCTTATCTTGATACTTTTCGATGGTATCAAATGTTTGTATTTGCTTCTCTTCTACTGAGTCCAAATCCATGATCTGAGACTCGGTGTGTTGAGCGTTATTTATAATCGTGGAGAGGACCATCCACAGAGAAGGAACTTGTAATTCAAGGGGTAGTACCACCTCAGATCCATAGACTAGGCTATAGGGTGTACTGTCTATAACTGTTCTACATGTGGTACGATACGCCCATAGAACATAGAGGATCTTTTCATGCCATAGTCTTTTGTTGCTGCTGAGTATTTTCTTGAGCAAGTTGATAATGACCTTATTTGTTGCTTTAGCTTGACCATTTGCTTGCGGGTAATAAGGTGAGGAAAAAGATTGTTTGATACCAAGGCTATCACAAAAATATTTGGTTTCCACACTGCTAAATTGTGGCCCATTGTCGGTGACGATAGTCATCGGGAGGCCAAATCTAGTTATGATGTTGTCTAAAATGAAATGGCAGATCTATTGAGATGTGATCTTTCGCAAAGGGATGGCTTCCACCCACTTCATAAAATACTCAGTAGCGATGATTATGAAGCTGTGACCTGCGGAAGATTTTGGTGTGATAGGCCCTATAATGTCTAATCCCCATCGTTGAAAGGGCCATGTAATTTGAGTCGTGTGTAGTTCTGTAGGCAACACATGTATAAGGTTTGCGTAATGTTGACACGTGTCACACGTTTTAACCTTTGTAAGACAGTATTTTTCCATATACGGCCAATAATACCCTAAGCGACGGATTTTAGTGGCCATGGCTCGTGGGGCTACGTGTCCTCCTCACAGTCCCTCGTGAACTTCGTCAACTATACGTTGTGCTTGGTCTTTGTTAACGCAAGTGAGCAGTAGTCCATCGAAAGAGCGTCTACAAAGGGTACTATCTCCTATGATGGCGTATTGCCTAGCTCGCTTGTGGATTGCATCTTTTGGTGCGCGTGTTAGCTTGTGTGGTGGTTCGCCATGCAGGAGGTAAGTTTTAATATTTTCGTACCACTCTAGCATTCTATCCGCGAGTAGAGAAGATATTTGCGCTGTCTGAATGACAGGATCTGTACACTCTGTCATTAAGGCAGGACAAGTGTTAAACAGGTGCGACAGGACATTTAAAGTTAATGTAGCCAGTGCATTGACTAGTGTGTTGTCATTTCGAGGCACATGTTAGACATCGATTTCTGTGAACTGCTTTAGAAGATCTTTAGCCATATCGCAGTAGGGCTGTAAATGTGTAGCCTTGCAGGTGTAGACTCCTGTGATTTGATTTATAACAAGCATCAAATTACCCCTAATCGTTAGGTGTTGAACATCAAGCTCTTTGATTGTTAATAATCCCCTAAGGAGCCCCTCGTACTCTGCCACGTTGTTCGTACAGGGAAAGGTCAAGAGGTAGGTGTGCAGACGTACATCCTCAAGTGACAGCATAATGATCGTGGTGGCACTGCTGCCTCTAGTGGTTGAAGCTCCGTCAAAATGTAACGTTGCTTCAAGGCTTGTTAGGACAGGGCTTAGACTATGTACATGCTCGTCAGGAAATTCAGGCTCTATCGTCACCTGACTGTCAATAGGTGATGTTATTAGTTGGTCAGCTATCGCTTGGCCTTTCGTAAAAGATTGACCAATGTAATGCAAATCGAATTCTGCCGTGATAGCTTTCCAATGAGCTATCTTACTACTTTCATATAGGTTGTGCGTAATAGCCCTAAGGATGTTATTCTTGCAAAATATGTTGACTTGGCTACGGAAGAGATAGTGTCTGCACTTTTTGAGCGTAAATACTAACGCTAAACAATTACGCTCTACGTCATTATACCTCGTTTCATATGCACATAGAGAATGACTCAAGTAGTATATGGGTACTTCTGACCCATCATCTCTCTTTTGACAGAGTAATGCAGCTAGGGCTACGTCTGAGGTTGTGAGGTAAATGTAGAACAGCTGATCCCTTTGTGGCAGGAATACTGTTGGCAAGCGTTGAAGTTCTTGTTTCAAGCTATCAAATGCACGCTGACAATCATCTATCCATTCAAAATTAACCCCCTTTTTAAGCAGATGCTGCATAGGGTGTAACTTATTCGTTAACCTCGAGATGAACGCCTTGATAAACTGTAACCTCCCTTGCAATCCGTGTAATTGCTTGAGATTTGTAGGGGGTGTCAATTCAACAATGGCTTTGACCTTGTCAGGGTCTACTCGTATGCTGGTTTCTGATACCACAAACCCCAGCATGCGTCCGGTTTTGACTCCAAATACGCACTTCTTTGGGTTGAGTCAGAGGTCGTATTTAGAGCATCTTTTAAGGACTAACTCCAGATCCTCCGAATGATCTTCTAACCTTATAGACTTAACAACTATATCGTCAACATAATCATTCAGTCTCCCTAGGAGGTAATCGCTAAAGATGTACGTCATAGCTCGTTGATACGTAGTTCCGGCATTTTTTAAACCAAAAGGCATCATAGTGTAACAAAAGGTCCCCCAAGGTGTCATGAATGTTGTTGTTAGCTGGTGTTCTAGGTTGATGTGAATTTGATTATAGCCTGAGAAGCCATCCATGAAGGATAAAAGCGCATGCCCAGTGGTTGTATCTACTAGTTGGTCGATACTTGGTAGCGGGAAATTGTCCTTGATTGTAGCTTTGTTTAAGTCTCGGAAGTCTATGCAGATGCATATCCCTCCGGTCTTCTTAGGGACAACTACAATGTTAGATACCCAGTTTGAGTAATCAACCGCACAAATAAAACTAGCTTGGTACAGTTTAGTGATCTCATCACGTACTGCTAGCGTGACTTCTGGCTTAATTTTCCATGCTTTTTGTCTCATTGCTTTAATATGGGGATCTAGGATTATGTTGTGTTGTATTAGTCTTGGGTTTAGTTCTGACATATCTTCATATGATCATGCGAACACTGTGACGTTATTCTGGAGTGTCTGTTTTATGTTGTCATGTGTCTTTTGGTCCTATAAAGAACTAACCTTAAGAGTTTTAGTCTCATCTTTATGCGTAACCATAGAGACCTCGTTAAGGGGATCTTCGGTTACATCTCTAGCCTCCAGATCTAGCATGCACGTCAATTGTTCTGGCCAGTCTAGAGATGTTTCTGACGTGGCTATGGTTGCATCATTGAGGGTAGGGTTAGTTTCAACTAGTGTGGGATCAAATTGTCTAATGATTCTCCCATGTGGGCCTATTAAGGCTAGGGGTGCAGATAAAGTTTCGTCCATTTTCCAACTGTCCTGCAAAATTGCCAAATATGAAAGTGGTTAGGAAAATGCTAAGTTAGATGCTGTCAATATTAATGTATGATGCTTGGTGTAGTTTGAATAAGGTATGGCATGATGTTGCCGAGCGTGAAGAGCTAACTGAATTTTGAATACTGTGAACAACCTGTAATTAATGTGACCCGATTACGAAGTGATAAGGTATAGTAGTTTAAGGTCATTTCAGACCTTAATGCATGCGATATCTGTTGCATTAATGCCCTGATCTTCAGGTTCCAGCTCATGCTGACACCATCGTTTGGGCAAGTCCCACTTTAATCAGGCATCAAGTCGGTTAGTTTTGCATATAAGTAGGTGATTTTTATAGAAAATAGGCTGTTGGCTATTGCAAATTCGAATTCAGCTGTTGCAGAGAGAAGGAGAAAGAGCAAAAGATAACAGCATGCTATTTGTGAAGGTGTTCAGGACTATAACTATGACGCCGAAGGTGAGAGGAAAGAATGCCAAATTGGCAAAAATTGATGAAGTACAAGAGAGTCTGCAGCGTGCTTCGCAGGCCTTGGTCGAAGTAAGAGATGTTACTCCCCTGAATTGGTAGGCCATCCCTTACTTACTCGTATTTCTTTCTATGCTTTTTTTCTTGTGTTTATTCTTTTGCATCATCTGCGTAAACCAGAGTTTTAGGATGTAGACCTCGTATTAAAACAAGGGTTTAGACAACAGTATTGCATCGCCATTGTCTGAGACAAACCTTGCACTATTACAAGGGTTTAAGCGATCTTGGCTGTATGACTGAAGCGTAATTTGTAGTTTTTCCTATAGTTTTCCTAAGCATGCAATGAAATCTAGATGGTAACATGTTTATGTTCTGTACAGCATAATGATGAAACCTGTCCTAATCATTTTGGACATAGTCAGGGTTTTATGTTGTATAAACCCCCCCGCAACCAATGTTCCTCCCCCTCAAACTCGCTTTTAGGGGAAGGTAATATGGTTCCAGAAGGGTGCACTAGAGTTTTTGCAGTTTTTGTTGCGTAACTACAACATCATCGTTTGGTTGCATTTGTCGAGCGATGTGGCTGGGGCTATTTTGGAACATTTGTTAGTCGGTTCTACACAGGGCGTTCTGGCTTTCCTGAAAGACGGGGCTATTGATACTGGTCATCCTCAAGACTGTGAACTTAGCTCCAGAGGATTGAGGCGTTTAAGTTGGATCTGGGAGATGCCTAGATTTAGCTATTATCATGCGTATAATACTTTGTTCGTGGCCCATCATGTCTCAACCTACTTTCATAATCCACTAGGCACGGTGTATTATTCGAGCGGGTAAGTCATTTTACTTGTGGTGTTGTTAATATGTTTTCTAATGTCTGAATTTGCAAAGCGTAGGATAGTAATGTGCCATATGATATAGGTTCTTCATCAACGAAAATGGGTTAGTGGGCAATAATTATACATTGTCCTGGACTGAAAGGGCGATAAATGAGTTTACGTACACTAGCAACGTACGCGTCGGTGTCATGGGGCAAATGGCCTTCGAAATTCCTGAGTATCCTACCCGTTATGCCGATTCCTTCAAGAGTTGTCAGAACCTCGGGTGGTTACATGAGGAATGGATTTTGAACCCACCCCTCACCCTCACAGACGTGCAAAGGAAGCTTCCTTCATTTCCTTTACCATTCGGACCTGGTAAGGTTTCGTTGCTACAATTAATTACAGGATATTAGTGCTTGAAATGTTGCATAACATTGTCTTTGCTATCTTGACTTGTGTCTTGTGCTATCAGTTAGGGAATCTCGGGAAGTTACCATCATGATTTCCGGCCGCGAGGCGAACACCCTTCTCTTCCGTTATGGTGACATAAAGGAAGCACAACACTGGCTCAGCCACGCGGTGGCCCTAGTTGCGTTGGTTACTAAGCTGCGGGAAGCGAGGCTGATGCATTTGTTTCTGGCTGTAACTCCCGATGTCCCCACAAGCGAAATGTTAACCCTAGTTAACTCCTTTAGTGAGGGGGTTGAACATTTTTGCACGCGCATGCGTAACGTGCGTGTTCATTTTGATATTGACGCTCAGCTGTTTACTGACCTTTTTGGCGTCTCCTTTGACGATCTTCCCATAGAGGAAAAATCGAGGAGAAGCATCAAATGTCAAGAAGAGCTGGAGGAGTGGTTGGGGATCAAGAAGGACACAAAGGGGATTCCTTGTGAAAAGATCGAGTTAGAGGTTGCCAAGACCATTTATCCCCTCTTCCGAGCCCGGGCTTTCCCCATAACACTCTCACAGGGGAAGTTCTTCACCATAGAATAGGCCCATATCATGCGAGAGGTGATTGAGTAAGGGACCCAATTTGACTGGGCAAGCTATTTCACTGAGGGGTTACGCATTGAGATGATCAAGCTCCGCCAAAAGCTCGAGTCCTGTTTCAGTGTGCATTTTTCCTTCTTCATAGCTTGCCTCCGGCGTTTTGCCAAATTTTTGGTGGTCCAGAGGAATGGAGTCTGGCTGCAACAGGACCAAGACCAGTTATTCAAACCCTAGATCTCCCACCTCTTCGGCACTACCCGGTCACAGGATCCTCCAGAGGGAATTGGGGAGTTGGTTTCTATAACGACTAGGGATGTGGTGGCACCTCGAACGCGAGGCCCTGACAACGTAGGTGGGGCGCTTCCCTCTTACACTGGTGATGTGTCATGGGGAAGGCACCTAGCGGCGGAAATAGTAGATTCCTCGATTCAGTGTAAAAGGCCTCGTTTAACCGAGGCACTTATGGAGCCAGTAGGTGGCATGGTCAAAACTGTACAAGTCAAGTTTCAGCGGAGTAAACCTCCGCCTAGTAAGAACAAGGATATAGTAAAATTTATGGTAATTGTTATATTACGCAACTTATTCAAGGTATTTTGAATTATTTGAGTGCATTATATGGTATAAACAGGGAGACCTATAGAGCAGTTGACCCCTGAAATAGGGGCTGTGGTATTACGGCATGGGCAAGGGGCCCCACTTTTGGAAGAGGAGGCCCCAGCTATTAGAGTGAGTGATGCACAGACCCTTGTGCGCAAGGAGAGAGAGGAGGCAGAGAACGTTGATGCACTCCCCACTGGAACAGGCAGAGGTAATCAGTCTATTAAAAATTTTAAGGAATTCTGTTAGTAACCAAAAATTTTGACTCAATTACACTACAAATGAACGAGGTGCATCCCCGTCTGCCATTGTAAGCAGAGTGTGGGGGGAATTCCCCAATAAATTTTCCTTTATGGAAGGTGTCATCGGTGATATGATCAAGCGCCTAGAGCGCGTTGAGCCTGGGCCTGGTATGTTGAGGCTACAGTATGCTTATTTTGTATAAGGTTATAGTGTTTAATTACATTTGATCTAATATTTGTTATCAGGAGCTTGCCTTCGATGGGACTCTATGGAGCCCATTGACCTGGACACTATTGAGCCTTCATCAGAAGGAATGGTCGTGCCACGCAACATTTATGAGGAAATGCGTAAATGTGCATTACGCTCGACTTGCTCCTTGTGGGAGAGTCAAAATGTCAATGAAGACCTCTGGAAGAAGCTGCAGAGATCAGAGAAGGAAAGGATGTCTCTGAACAAAGAGGTCGGATACTTAAGGTCACAATGTGAATTCCTGCAAGCTCGAGGAATAGATAAATAGGATTGACGGACAGCTGTCATTGACTATGCATGCTACTGGACCGCAGTAAGGAACAACGTACAAACCAGTCGTGAATTGGTTGAGCAAAGGATGCAAATAGAGCTCTTGACCTAGAAGAATCAGGACTGGAAGAACTTTTGTGCAAGTGTCCAAGAGTGGGGGCAGAAGCAGAAAGATCATAAGCATCTGTATAAGCGAGAAAGTATCGCTTATCATCAGCACTATCAAGATTCTACCGTTGAAGCTCAATCCTTGCAATTGTTCCTCGATGTCATTGGTGCGTCTAAAGCCTTCAAGAAGTTCCAGGAGCAGGTAACGGTGAGCGCATCCCTGGAAAGAGAAATTACTCTTCCCGGGGAAGAGACCACAGTCCCTACCTTCTTCCCCGAACCGCCCCGGTGGACTAGCATGGACAAAGGGAAGGTGAAGGCTATAACTAATCTGGGGAACAGAGTTTGGTTTGAGTTAACCAAAGATGAGATTATGCAATGCCTGTGGGTCAGTTTAGATCAACTCCCCTTTGCTGCAGATGCAGGACCATCGCGAGTAAGTTTGAGTGTTATTGAATTTAAATTTTCTGACTTGTCCTATCATAGCTTTTGCTTATGTACTTGTTGTATGTAGTTACAAGGAACGGATGAAGAAGATGGACAGGATGAAGAGCACGTTTAGGAAGGAGAGCGTAATGACGCAGACCGTCCCCTTGGGGAGCAAGTGTTAGTGCAAGAACCTTGTGAAGATGACATTCCTCATGAAGGAATACTCCCTAAAAGGGATAGCCCATTCAAAGATGATTTGTTAGGCTTAGAGGTGGAGTTAAGGGATACAGGCGACAGTGGTACTAGAGGGGATGCGTAATTATGATTACGTACGATTTTATTTATGAGATTGAACAATGGCAATATGAATCTTGGCATGATTAATCATGAGATTTTCTTTATGGTTTTTAATTTTATGTCTTTATTTATACAAAGCATAAATAAAATTATCGAAGATTTTGGATAGGTGGCATTATTATGACTGTAGAATGGAGTCGCTAGTTTAAGGCCATTGCGGGCCGTCACATAGCGTTTGCGTAAGATATAAATGAATTTGCTACTTTTAGGCCATTGCAGGCCTTTACTAGTTTTAGGTCGTTACGGGCCATTTGCATACGTCGGAGAATGTAATTGATAAAAGTGTACATATTTGCGTAATTGTACTAATATAACTAATAGAAGTCAAGAAGTGTAAATGGCGTAAACTGGGAAATGTAAATGGTGTAATGGATAGAAAACATAAATATATGTATATTAAACAAAACTGACAGTCGAAGTTGATAAGCATAAATGGAAAAAACTAGTTAAAACGTAATGATGTGTGTAAATACCACGCAAG